>JAECUM010092975.1:0-60589 GCA_016617855.1 Megalonaias nervosa | reverse complement strand
ATATATATATATATATATATGCATGTAATATATATATATATTAATGGCAAAAAAGCAAAAATGAAAGACAGCAACAAAACATTTTTTTTTCTTCAAAGAAACCATCCAAATATGTATTTCTGTTCTTTTTCGATAAAATCATTCAGCAAGCGTGGCGCATTTTAGTATTGCTTTCATGCAAAACAAATTTTGCAATACTTTATTACAACCTCGTTACTTTGGTCAACCCATATTTATCAGGCTTCTTAGCGTACATAATTGGTTTAGAAGCACTGGCTATATCAAATCCAGAATTACTATGAATAGGCACGACCCAGATTCAAAATTATTATGAATAGGCATACCCCAAGTGTATTTAGTAAGCGTGTCTATCTATTTTATCACTTAGTATTCAGTTATGATTAGTTTATGCAACTGATCGGATAGTTAAATGGTTCATTTTGTCTAACTTAACGCCTTTTTTCCCAAGCTTACGATCAGCGCTAATAATAGTGCTTTGTGGTGCTATACTGTACCTGTATATAAATTCATCTCAAATGATATTTTGATTTTAGTCTTTCTTTGTAGGATCTTCATCATAACAATAGTGAATACAATGAAGCTGACTGTCACGAGGTCCATTTTCAAACGATCTCCAGGACCACAGGATATGTAAGAAGGCAACATTAGTCCACCCTTTGACAACTATGGTATGACTGCCTTATGTCTGTCTAGTTTACCACCTTTTCGATGGCATATGTCATGCTTTTCTTATAATAATATGTCGTTTAAACATTATATTATTATGTTTAAATAAAATAATGTTTTGTGACAACGAACTATAATCTTACTTCAGCTTGTTTGAATAAAACATTATTTTGTTTAAACCATATCTTATCCTGTTTAAACAAGACATGAAATATTTATTATCCATCGACGGTTTGACGAGCCAGATTATCTGGATATAATATATTGGTACTAGTAGCTACCTTCACATTGTCGGAAGATATTTTCTGCAGGCATTTAAATGAAGAGTCGTAACAATACAAATACCCACTTGATCTACAAATGCAATAGAATTTTCTGGAATTCAATATATAAAAGTCATTACTAGCTAAGTGTTCAGTTCAATTGTAACTAAATCGATTTCAGAAAGTCTAAGTTCGTAAACAATGTTAAGCCTTGAACTCAGATTTTAATAAACATAAAAATTCGGGAGCGAAACGTTTAATTTGACTATTCTCAATCACGGACAAAAATTAAGCACACAATATAAATTAAATATACATAAGAGGATCAGCCGAAGCATCTGCATTTAGTAGAAGTCAAAGTTGTAAGAGTATGTCTGGTTTGATTTGAAATATGTGGACCACCAGAATAATCATAGAGTGACCATCACACATACGGTCAACATTGTTAACATTTTAGTGTGTTATCTTAAATGGCTTAAAAATTGTAACCTTGTGTGTGTGTGTGTGTGTGTGTGTGTGTGTGTGTGTGTGTGTACACACATTACCTACATTATGAGGAAAACCTCATGTTTACACACCAACATTAGGAGGACCACTGACATTAGGAGGATATCCTCCTAATGCTTCCTCCTAATGTATGTGGAGTAACATGTGAAAATATTTAAATATTGGAATTTGTGTGATTTTTGAAGTTATATCGTAATACATTTTGGTCATATTGGTAAGGCCTAAATCTTAGAAGGATATGATAACAGGTAAATATAGTGTGTAAAACAATATTTCCCTATGTTATAAGACATACCTTAGGAGGACCTGATTCAAATGTGTACCAATTGTCACGGAAAGACTTGTTAAATATATCCCTAATAGCAAAAAGTATGTAATTAATAATTTTCTAAGATTAATGCTAATTGCTTTATAAATGAGAGAATACACACCTAATTTGTGCAGTCTTCTCAACGTTGGTGTGTAAACATGTAGCACGATAAGTCCTCGCAATGTTGGTGTGTAAACAAGTTAACTATTGAAATAAAATATCTCGTGTTGATGTTTATACCAATGATACCATCTCTCAGCGTTGATGGGTAGTCAGTTAAGCACGTTATATCTGACACATATAGCTAGTTGTCTGCTGGCCTGCCGTTAAACCCAGCACACATACATACATACATACATACATACATACATACATACATACCACCCTGCAAGTATGTAATATTTGTGGGTGTCGTCTACCTTTAATAAAGTGTGAAGTTACAAGTTTGAGTTCGCAAGCTCATATATTTAATGATGCAGATGGTATTTAAAAGGTTTCGAAAGTCTTTATAAATGTTTCGGAAGCTTATGGACCTGCGCAAAGTGGACTGAAGTAATCTAAATATAATTAGACTTTGTGATAATACGCCGACCAGCAGTGCCGGATTTAAACCCTGTGGAGGCCCCTAGGCAGTCGAAATCTCGGACCCACCCCCCACCCCCTCGCAAATTATCTCCTAATACATGAAGATCAAATCAATTCTGTATTACTGATCCGTTGTCGCGGGGCCCCTAGGCCGGTGCCTACTCTGCCTATTTCGTAATCCGGCACTGCCGACCAGTCTGCTAAAGTCAGCGTTTTGCTGACAAAAAAAATTTGCTGACAAAGTGCAAAATAACCATTGTAAGTGTCTGTTATTTTTAACAGACAGCATGGATACTTTTTCGACGTCGGTCGAGAGTGGCAGTACAATTATTGACAAAATAACATAATTTCAAGACCCGCTTCGGAAAAACCGTTCTGCAATACTCTGACCAAAACCGCTACACAAACCATGCAATCTGACAGACTGTTTAAGGTCAGTTAAATGCACCATAACTTCCTTGTTACTCGTTTTTATTGCAATTACATTACGTTGTAGAATAATACGCAGGCATATCTTCGCAGATATCCAGAGTAAACCTGGTTAAGTAGATTAATGTATTTAATTGCAAAATTCCAAACTAATTTGTATTAGAACCATAGATAAAATGTATTCTTTCATGCCAATAATAATGATATTGTAGGTCTTCCTTTCGTATATATGTTCATATTTTGAGCCAATGCTTGACCAAACAGCATCTAATCTTGCCATGAATTTGGTTTATAAATGTATGCAACAAAACACATTATTTGTGTATTTAGGTTTTAAGATAGTTCCGATGACAGTAGTATTAAAACAAGAACGTACGTATGGTTGTGATAATAGTGGCACGTGCACACAATTCATTTAAATGTTAAAATAGTACCAGTCCTCACTGGCCTACACGTCACTTTAAGCAGATGTAAAAATAAACATTTAAAGGCTAGTGCTTAAACATTGTCTTTACAAAACATTTTCATTTCTTTGGCAAGATTATGTGTATTTATTTTGAATCAAAAGGATAACTGGACGAATTACCTTAAGGTTCATGAAGTTCAGTCAATGATATGCAACTACATTCGTGGTGAGAAATTGTACACATGCTGTAAATGAGACCTAACATTAGTCGAATCTATCTTGAAGGTCACTACCATTATGATAGTATCTTTCTTCAACAATTAAATGTTTAGGAGTTTTGCATCAAACATGTAGAAGAAATCAACCTCTTTAAGGCGAACAGTTGTTTCCAGAGGCTACTTGTTTAACTTGCCAGAGTTGACTGTTTAAAAGGGGTTCTACTGTATTAATCTATTTCGACGTAATACACAAGCAACGCCAGTATGGAAACAAACTTATTTATTTTATACAGTAGAAACAAAGTTTAGACTACATGTAAATTAAGCACATTACCATTTTCAGTGCTGCCAATGAAGGCCAAGCAAACATTTACCTGGCATATGTTGGTTTATTAAGTAAAAAGAACCTAAATAATATTGCGGAAATATCTCATGTATTAGCTGACAACACTATTTTGCACTGCAGTTTATCACTACAGGTAAGTTTTACAATAGAAATTGTGCAGATCACATTTTTACCCAGTTTTAGTATTGAGTGTATTATTTTAAGGTATTGAATTTGGAAGTCTCAAAATATATTAGGTTTATCTTCATGACATCAGAAACGACCTCATTATTATATAAAAGGTTTTGTAAAACTTACTGTGTTTTGTATTTATCCGCATTTCTTAAATAAATAGCATTTTCACCACACCAAGAAAACAAATTTTCTTGAGTTCCTTGATATAGACTGTAATATCTCGTGTTATTATACCCCTTCTATAATAGCAGCCTATTGTTTTGCTGCGAACCATGACAATCTACAACTTTATTACCTGTAAGTCATAAATAGATGACATTTTCTATTTTAGACAATTACAGCAATGTTTAATTACACATTTTTCAAATTTTTGTTTTACACGTTTTGATCAGAACGCGCTCAAGGAAGATACTAAATTCTGTAGGCATACAGGTATGTTAATCTTCATCACCTGCTTAGAGTTTCAGCTCTTTGCAGCATTGTCTTTTCAAATGTTTACTATTTGTGGAGTGGAATAGGAAAGGTTTAGACATTTATTTGGTAGAAACGTTTAGTACAGTTGAAAAAGACAATTTAGACATAAAATTGTTCAGGTGTATTGGTATACAGATGAAGACGATTTGATTATATGTTCAGGCTGATACAACAATTTTACCTTTTGTTTTACACATTCTTTAACGGTTTTGACTTAGACCTTTTTCACATAAACAACTTTAGCATTTATGAGTAATAGTTACAGGAGGTAGTGAAATTTTGAATTATAGTGTTAATATTAGTGCTCATATGTAGATAACGTGATTAGATTGTGATGTAATTATATAAAAATTGTATCAATTGTGGACACATTTGAAAGGATTGGACGTATATTTATTTGGTCTGTAGTGGGTTCATGCTTGTTTTATAAGCTCAAATCTATAGGATTAGATATAGTGTAAAAAGATATCATCAGTAAACAATATGAGATATTGGATTCATTGTTGTAACAAACGCTGTCTTTTTTTAGCTTCCTTGTTGCAAGCACGTTCTCCACTTGAAACAAAAATAACAAGACATCGCCAGATTCTGCCTGCCAATATAGGATATTTTGTCGTATCATCCTGGCACTCTTTCTTACGAGGCACTCTCTCTGCCAGGAAACATATTTCAAATGCTCTCAAGAGTGCATATTTTTATTCTTTTGTTCATATTTTCCTTGGTTTCTTTTCCTCTGGAGAGAGAAAGTAAATAGAGATAAGATAGATATATGACAATAACTTAATCATATTTTAATGGAATAATAAAGACTCCATTTAAAGAGTTCACCAAATTTTTAAATAAAGGGCTACTCAATAATACAGGTACTATATTCCCCGAACTTGTGAATCAGAAGTTTTAGTCTTAACGTCATTGCGTATGCTGGCCTCAGTATTGTTTTCTTCCCTTTAGCATATTCCATCTCCATGATATTAGTTTCCTTTCAGAACGTTATTATTCTTATATGGTTTACAAATGTTATTTGTGGTAAGTTAGTTCAGTAATGAAGATGTAAAATACACAGTTGGATTAACTTGACTGATATTCAGAACTGAACTACTTTATTATTATTATTATTATTATTATTATTATTATTATTATTATTATTATTATAAGAATCGTGATGTTGCTAGTATATTGCCATGGGTTTGGATCCCTTAATAAACTCCTCCTTGATACACTTGCTCCAAACATGCATGGTTTGGTTTGGTTTGACGGTTTACATCACAGCAACACAAATAGATTATTGTGTACTGAGGCAAATGGAGTTACCCGAGGACACATCACGGCAGCCATCCCGTGCTGATATGATGGCAGGATTCTAACCTGCACAGTTATATTTATAAATACACGTATAGTTACATTTGTTACGTTTGTATGCATAGTGGTAATAAAACTGATTTTAGAAATAAAATGAATATTAACTTCAAAATCTGCGAGGTAGAGTGAAATATCTCGGTTTAGACATTCATCTCAGAGAGCTTCTGTTGAGTTCATGAAAACACATTGGACTCTTTTGTTAAAACTAAATTAAAACTTCAATTCTCTGATTATGTAGATACATTTTATTTGCATTTAATTAAAGATTTGGTTTCAAAAAGATCAGATGCTGTATTTATTGATTGTACCCAAAGTAAATGAAAATAAATTTGTCACATGCATTTTTATTTTATAAAAATTTCCTTAAAATTGAAATTTAACATATGCGGCATCTGCAAATCAGTAAAAGGCATTGCGTATGCATTTAGTTCCATTCCCTTACAAACAGGATTACGTCAGTTATTTAACAAGAGTCCTAGTGGGCCTGAGAGGTCTTGCCTGATTGAAAAACTACATCAAAAAGCCAGTTCTTTCCATATGTACATCTCCAAGAGTCTATTACGACTATATTTTGCAATATACCCTACTTGACAGACCTTACTATTCCATCTAATATTTCACAATTCTTACTCATGTACACGTCTACTTGACTTTAACTAGCCAACCATGAATAGCTCCAAACTAGTAAATATGTTGATTATTAGAAACTTGACAACATATATGTACAGATCCTATGCAATCTACGTGACATAATTGAAACAAAAATTAGATACAGTCATGCACCAAAAGTAACAAAAAAATATATAGATATACATAACTCCTCCCGTCATAAACGAATTGAAAGATGCCTTATGAATGACACAAAGTATATAAAACAAAGCACTACAGTACAAAGCTACGTGAAAGTACATCTGCAATCAGATTCCCGTTTCCCTTGCTGTGCCTAATGTCGAAGTTATATTCCTGCAAGAGCAAACCTTAACGTTAACAGGATGACAATGACCTTGTTCTATATTGTTTCCTAAAAATGTAATGCAAGCTCGGCAAAATCTCACTTTTAATCAAATTAATTGTCAAATTTGTCTCATACAATCGAATAAAGAATTTCCGGATAGTTTCCAGGTGGTCTTTCAAGGTGTCACTGTATATAATGATTGATGTCTTCTCTGTATGCATCAAAGCCATCTACATGAGATGCACCATGTTCATTAAACGCTCGAATGTTGAGAGAAAATTTTTCATACCTAAAGGCATCACTTTATATTGGTAAAGTCCACGCGGGAGATACAAATGCCGACATTTCATTTACTCTTCCGTAAGTGGAATTTGCCAAAATCCTCACTACACGTCGAAATTAGTGACATATTTTTCATTTCCAATTTTGTCAATGCGGTCATCGTTTGTTGGTATTGCAAATGAACCTGTTTTGGTGACACTGTTCAATGTTCTGTAGTCAGTGCACATAGTTAAAGTATTTTCTGGTTTTGGCACTAGTATGCATGGCGAACTCAAATTACTTTGCTTGGTTCAATAAAATCATTTTGAAACAAATATTCAATTTCTTTTCTCAAACATTTCTGCTTGAGAGGACTCATCCTGTGAAGATGCTATTTCACATGCGTAGAATCTACAATTTCAACATCACAGTAGACTTGATTAGAGCATGTTGGAACATCTGGAAACAAGCGAACATATTCACGTATCATCTGTTTAAACCCATTCCTTTCTTGTGCATGTAGATGCGAAAGTTTCTGGTCCGGATTATTTCAAATATTGGAATTCCGAAGACTAGTTACACCAAAGTCACTACAGTCTGATTGCAAGACATCGTTTAAAAGCACACTGTGTGGGACAGGTACAACTAAATTGATAGACTGATTAACAGGACTATCTCTATCTACATACTCCTTTAATATGTTTATATAGCAGATTTGTATATGTCCCGCCTCCCAGGATTGTTGATAATATAATTTAAGTAACTTTCTTTCTAACTGTAGAAAGAGCATAATACCTACCCTAAAGAGGATTTTGAGATATGGGCAAACTTAGAGACATAATAAAGAAGATTAAGCTTTGAACCATCGGTAGAAAGAGGTTTCTCCTTAAAACTTCAATGATCTACTGACAGGATGGCCAAAAACAAGTTCAAAAGGACTTAATGATTCTTGAACTGATCCCCAGTGTGAAGTCTTATTGACTCCTAAATAACCATTGAATTGAATTTCATTGGCTAGACTAAGACTTTCCTGTCTATACAACTTTTAAAGCTAATACTAATCTATGGTCTTACACAAAGTAACTGAAAAAAGCAAGAACCAGTAAGTTTTGCAAAATTTAATAAATAATTTATATCCCTAGAATACAAAGTGTATAGTCAAAAGAACTTACGGTAATGCGAATTAAATCCCAAATAGTGCTAACAGTGTTATCACAAGTTCAAATGTATGATGTTCTAACTGAATTCCAGTGGTATTCCAAATAATTTTCAATATTGAATTTGTTGATGTGCGTGTAGTGTCTAATTTGCTAATGAGCCAGTTGTCTTTAGTGTGACGATGTGCCAACAGTCTTTTGATCTATCACAATAATATAATCCAAACATGTTCTTGTCTGAATTCTCCAATATTCTAAATTAATGTTCCAGTCCAAGAATATTATTGATGAGCACTTTTTAATTCTGTTGAATAACAATCTGAATGAATAATTCCACCCAAATGAAATACTGAAAATAACAATAATACTTATTCTGGATCAGGTGTTAATGCAAGAATGAGTAATTTCTCAAGTAAACAAGATTATATATATATATATAAAAAACTAAGACAAAAAAACAGAACCAGTATGAGGGTCAAAAGTTCATTTCTAGAAGATTTTTAAGTTGTCAATAAGGTAAGGTTTATTACTAAATTATAATACAGAACATGGAAAACATCAGATAGACCAGGTTTTTATGGGGGAATTCCAATGTCATAGACCCAGAGAAAAAATAAACATGTTTACTTAATAATTATCTGAATAATTAATCTTAAGTCATCGGAAAATATTAGCTATGTATTATGTTGTTTACAAAATAAATGTTACTGGGCAGGTACAACATGGACTTGATTTTCGACATAAAATCATTAAGAAAACCAATAAACAATACAAATTAAATATACAGAACTTTGTTCACTGATAACTAGTCATCGCCACCAGCAGGTACCTCAGGTGGTCGCCATTTGCTCATAAGGACCCCATTTTTAGCAACATAACAGTCTTATACATGTATGGTTTAAGTTTCGCTAATAGTCCTCTGAAACAAATAGGAGATAACATGATCTTGTTCCTGTTAGACAACTGGTGATTGTCTTTTATCACCCTGATTAGAATCAAGAGAATGAGTAGTAAAAAGAGGATTACTATGATTAATACCTTTTTAATGATCAATACCTGGAGCAAAGGTGACCTTGTCAAAATAATGACCAGGGGTTTCAGTTTTAATAGGATCAAATTTTGGGTCCAAATTAAACTTATCAGTTACAAATGGATTAACCACTACCTTTTCTCCGGCTAAGTCATTGCCTAGCAATAAATGAACACCCTCAATGGGCAAGGAAGTCTCCGCTCCGACAGTCGCAGGTCCTGAACTCAGTCTGATGACAGTCCCTGAATAATAACACTTTCATTAGGAAAAGACTTCACAGACAATGGCAAATTACCTAATAGTAAAAGGCTCTGGGAAATTCATGTGTCCCTTAACATTTTAATAGGGATAGGATTGGCGGAATCACCAATAAGTGATATAGAACTTTTCGAAACGAATGGTTCATAATTCTCCATAATAAAATCAGACTTCGGTTTGTTTGACCCAACAAATGTATTGCCTCCAATACATAGCAATGACCTTGACCTCCTAGAAATAAGATCATTTGTAATAGCTCTCTCTTCATTTTTTTTTTTTTTTGATGTTTTAATGTGTAGCAATCAGACATAGAGAGCCTTGATGTCTAACAATAAGTATTTTTGATCAGACTTATCAGAAGTTTGATTCCGATAAGTTGTGCTATATTGAGATTTGGAAGTACTCGTATGAGATCGAAATGGATATTTACAAGTTCTAATTCTTTTAATTTCAGTTGCATTTCCCTGCCTTTCCTGTCTTTGTTTTCCCTTTGCATCTCTCTTTCTTCTTTCTACGTTTGCATCTGCATTTGCCTCTCTTCTTTTTGAAGCTAAAGCTTTCTTAGTTCTATTTCTATCTTTTTTTAAATTTCAATTCTATTGCCATTATTTCAGAGCCAGATATAGATTTACTAATGAAACTCAAAGTACTTGTATTAAACTTTTTTGTTCCTATCAAATACTGCACACAATTTTTATTTAATTTCTTGCTTTAACAAAGATGGTTTTAAGTTCGAAATTGAATAGTGGCTGGCTCCAGCAACTCATCTTTCCTTAAACACTCCAAATCCTCCAGGGCCGGATTGGGTAAACAGAACTTACTACCCTAGACGACATTGTGAAATCTGGTTGGTTTCACTCTGTGAAACCGTAACACCAGGGACAAAGAAATTCCGAAAGGAAAGAAGTTAAATTTCAGAAATAAATTTTAACTTATCTGAAATTCATATGCTGAAGGAGCCCCAATTACTGTTACAACTATATGGTCATAAACTAAGTAACAGAATGAAACAAAACAAACAAGTTTTGTAAAACTGAACAAATAATTTAATTATGAAAGCTATAAAATAAAACATGAAGAAGAAAGTACAGCATTATGAATTAAATCCAAATTAATTCCAAAAGTTCTATCACAAGTCCTAAAAATCGAATATTCTTGTTAAAGGAAATTCGCTCCAAAAGATGCTAATGTATTTAATTTATAATGTTATCCTTCTTAAATTTATCTGGCTTATGTTCATACTGCCTTGGAAGTAATCGAATTAAAAATTAATAACAAAATCCTAAATAATTACTATTTAGAAGTATACAGTTGTACATAATTTTAAAGTTCTACTGTGTTCGACAGATGAAATTTTGAACAGTGATGTCTGTTGATGGAAACATGTAAATGCTTGCTTATTATATCGGACGATATTTATCTGAAACCATTAGCAGCAGAGAGGCTGAACCCTACAAAGTTTTTAGGAGGGTCCGTTTGCAAAATTAAGGGTTCCTATAAAAGCTGAGAACAAAAGTCAACAACGTCAAAACGAAACCTCTAACCGAACATATTTCCATACGTCGGGAAAACAGACCGCAATAACGAAATCATCCGTGTTAGCTCGTTTTTGTTACTCCCCATTGACTTATTTTTTTTCCCATCATTTAGGCGTGTTCGTTTGCGCGTCGCACACAAACTCGTTGTGGTTCAGCCTCTCTGCTGCTGTGTTTTTCAGTCAAAAATTTTCTCGATACCTATACGATATCGCGAATGAGGATCTTGTAAATTTATTGTGATAAATCCGTGTGTGGTAGCTTGCGCTTTTGAGAAGAAAGTTTTGAAATTAATCATATCCATATCCCATGAACACCAAGTCTGATGAATGTTTCGCAGAGTATGTGTATCGACTCCATTAAACACAACCAGAAGATTGCAGTTATCTCTGATCACTTTAGGTATTTGTGTATATCGCTGAGTAACATATATAATATCAGTGTTTTTGTGTCTACCTCGTGAGAATATCCTAGCTGGGTTTGTTTGTCTGTCCAGCATAACATCATAGTATACTACGAGATTATTAATACGTCCATCGAGATCATCCACAGATGGAGCATCATCAATATCGGTGATAAAATCAACAATATCATTATCATCATCCAATGACTCCGTCGTCGCCAACGACTTCGCTTCTTCATTAAAATCTTTAAGCACATAGTAGCATCGCTGATCATCTACGGATGGCGCAACCAAATACAACTTATCCCACTTTAGCCATCTCATTATCAGATTAAGCAATAATTGCGTCTTACCAGACCCAGATGGACCTATTATAATTGCTCTGATAGAATTTGGTAATGCTGCATGATACTTGATTGGCTCTTGCTTTCGTGTCGCTGAGAAATCAATGACATCCATGTTGTACAAATATAATAAATAATATGAATTTATATTTTTTATCGATGCAGAGCATCCACCTCCACCAGTAGAATAACGACAACGATAACAAAATATAGCCAGCGTGCACTTACAGGCAAGTGTGTGAAATGTGGTACAAGCAAATACAAACTTATTTCATCGATGACGAAGTCATTGTCAAAGACAGGTGGTGATATCGTTACTTCGCTGGGAAAATTACCAGGAACTCCGTGGGCCAAATACCCAGGAGAAAAACATCTTCCTGCATATAATTATTGTGGTCCTGGAACCCGACTTGATATCCGACTTGACGAACGAGAGCAACCAAGACCTGGAGAGTATCCAATAAACGCAACTGATCAAGCGTGTCACGTTCATGATGTTGCGTATAAAAACAAAGATTTACAACAACGGCACCTCGCAGATGTGAAGTTGATTCAAGCACTGAATTCTATAAAAAGTAAATCTCTTAGGGATAAACTTGCTAGCTTCCTAGTAAAATCTGCAATGAAAGGTAAACTAGTGTTAGGGGCCGGTAATTAATCATAGATAACTATAATAATGGAATCGGTTTATTATAGTCCAAGAGGATATTGGAGAGGCAGAGCAGCTATTAGTAAACTTGCTGAAGCAGCAAAAGTCTCACATGCTGTTGCTGCAGCGTGGTTAGCACGACAGGCAATATGGCAAATCTATCTACGTCCGCCTAACAAAATTCAACACTCACATTTTGATGTCAGTACTCCCAATGAAGTTCATCAAGCAGATATTTTGTTTTTACCACACGATACTATTAAAACACGTAGACGTAGATCACGCACATACAAATACGCATTAACTATTGTTCACGTTGCAAGTAGGTATAAAGAAGGAGAACCATCAACTAAAACAGCATCTGAAGTTGCATCTGCGTTTGAACGAATTTATCAACGAGGACCCTTGCAATGACCACAACAATTACAGGTTGATTCTGGCAAAGAATTTCTTCGTGCAATATCGTCGTTGATGAAGCAACATAATGTCAAAATCAGACGAGGACATACCGCAATTCATCGCGATCAGGCAATCGTTGAACGATTTAATCGAACACTTGCTGAGAGATTATTTGGATACCAGTATGCGAAGAAAAAAGTTCGGGCAGATACGAGATCTCAAGAATGGGTTGCAAAATTACTAGGTGTGATAGCTGCGTTAAATAATGAAATTACTCGTGGAACTTCCATGAAACCACCGTCGCGATTACAAAAAATAATATATACCTGTACAATGACGTGATTTTTCAAAACAACCAGTGTTAGGTAATGTGACTGTCAGATATTTATATGAACCGGGTGAACTTGAACGGGGGTAAAAAAAGAGCAACTGATCCTATCTGGAGTGTGACCACACATAAAATTTCCAGCTTGGTAAGATCCACGGGTAGACCTGCAATCTACAGACTAGATTCAACTAATCCTCAACGTGGATTTGTACGTGAACATTTGCAAGTAATTCCTGAAGACACACAATTACCACCGCGCTCACTTCTGTAAACTGGGGCCCTTACGTCGATTGCATTCAAGACAGGTCAGCATCATATTTTCACGTGTGTGACCAAGACTACTATTAATTCTGTCCACGGTAAATTGTCTTGGATTATTATTCGAATACTGCCACAACATATTACAGTTACAACTTGTACAGTGATTATTCTGTCGTTGTTTCAGTGTCATGATAAATTCAACGTCGAGATCAAAATCGCGGTTATTTTTTTTTTGTTGTCAGATTGTCGATACCCAGATAATTTTTTCTTAATGACGATGAAGTTGTTATTTAGATCATCAGTGATTTCTTTGGTTATTGCGCAATCCATAATAACCCTGTGCAACTGAGATATTTTTCTAACTCGAGATACTGCGAGATAAACTAAATTTGACCATTCGATCCGATCATCAATAATCCAAATATTTGTATCAGAAATAGTTAATCCTTGTGATGAATGAATCGTTATAGCGTATCCTAATGTCCATGAAGATTTATCCATCGTTAACGCGCTCGTAACAACACTGACAGGAACTGCGACAATATCATTAAGTACAAGTTTTTGTTTCTCATTAGTTCCTGGAATTTCAACTTCGATATTTTGTTTTCGTGTATCTGCTGGGCGATAACACAATGGTACAGGTACATTTGAAAACCTTTCTTTGTGTTTAGATAATAATTTTTCTTGCAGTGTATCTCTGACTATCTTTCTACTTACAACTATCAAATCAACTGGATTCCATAAATTCCAGAAATCATTCACGGGAGTTTTGCAATTACTCCACGCATTATTTCGCACTGTATTCTGTCTTGCTGCAGTCTGATTAACTTTTTAATTCTTTCAGAGGTTCATCAATAACTCTATGATCATCATTTCTTTCTTCGTAATAATCTTCAAACTTGCATAACCATTCGTGTGGAGATTGTCCAACAAAAGGTGGTGGTTGACCTTGATCGCCACACATTATCACAGCCGTATTCTTTGATAACAGCCACGTAAGAAACATTTTTAATACTTCCAAGGACACCGTACAGATTTCATCCCAGATAATAATTCCAGTAACATATTTCTCACCCATTCGCGATGGAGTCCCCGCACCATGGGAAAAAACTATGATACGTCTGTGATTTTACCCCTCGTTCGTTCATTTCTCTGGCGAGTCTGTGTGTGGGCGTCAGCGCAATCATATCTGTGTTTCTAAATAATTCAATCGCGCGTGTTGTTTTACCAGAACCACCACACCCATTAAGATAAACGGTTTATGCCTGGCTACAGGATTATACACAGATGGTGCTGTCGATGCTGGTATTTGATTGTTATTCTTGCAATACTTTTCTGCAATTTCAACGTTGGCAGATTCAGAATAACTAAATATGTTTTCGCGTTTTAATCTCCATGATCCCCATTCACCAGTGTCAAGTAATCCATGTAGCTCGTCCAAATATTTTTTATTTATATAAAATGAATCTGTGGCAGCTCTAACTGCGGTATCAACAAATCTGTTTATCATCGATAGCGAATTTATTGAAACGTACGCGAGCGTCGAAGATCTTAAATGAGTAAATTGCCGAGATTCGCCATCGGTGTAACTCACAATTGTACCTAATTTAGTTCCGTTCTGCAACCAAGCATCATTTCTGTTCACAAACTTACCTTTCTCCGTTGTATCAGTATCGAGTTCTGCATCGTCCATGATCAACCTGGTACACGTTCGTTTATGATCATACTCACCACCTTGAGTAAACTTACCGACTATTTTTCTGCCGAGATCTTTTGCAACTTTCTCATTATTTTCTTTGCTGTACCCGGATACAACATCGACGAGTTTAACAACTTCATCCTCGTCAAGATTAGGAAATTTTTCCCTGATATCACTTTCTACATCGAATCTATCTGGTTCTGGCAACCAAACTTGTTTTCTGCGGACGATACGATATTATCGCGCCACTTACTTTCAACGATATCAAAATTTTTACATCAAGCACGTATCGTAACAACACAATAGGAGCCCGGTGTTTTTCTGAGAAATGTCTTCCAAACCGCACATAAACAATCGGATGAAGATCTCGTGCAAATTCAAATGAACCCACGCAGGCGAATCCAGTCAGATCAAAATCTGGTAAAGGTCCGTTTATCGCAACTCTTGTCATCTCGTGACGTGGATGACCAAATCTTTTAAAGTATTCAGAACACTCTCCGTATCCAAGAAAACTTCCAGGATAACACGCTACCATATCAACCGATATAACGTCGCTGTGATTGTATCGAGTATTCCATAATCCGCCATGTCCGTATTCGACGCAGCTTAGCTGCACATTTTCGAGAAATTCCGATCTTGTAAATCTCCATGAATTTTTCTCCTGAGTAAAGTGAGCAGCAACTGATGGAACGGTAAAACAGTTATTCAGTAATTGTTCGACAGTGATTTCATCACCGTTCGTGTATTTCAACGCAAGATTTATCATTTCTTCGTGGAGAGATTCTGCACGATACATTTCTCCGCTAGGCCGCACAAACTGATCGTAATTTCCATCATCGGAACTTCGAAACAACCAAACAGATACAGGGTCACTCTTACTGATATTGTTGATAAAATCAAATATAACGCCGACGTAAAAAATTTAACTGTTCTGTTTCGTTAAAATATCATCACTGAAGACGTCCATGCATGCGCGTTATGATCAATGATTGTTCTTGGAGCTCCATTTTTTGTGTATTTCGGCGCGTATAAAATCTCTCCGGTGAGCGTTTTCACCGTAATCGGAAATCTTAATATTTTTTATAACTCGGCAACGTCGCTGATAGACGCTCCGGTATCTTTAACTCGCTCAGCACACGTGTTTATTTTATCACGTCAATGATCCGTTAAACCGTTTCCACGTACCGCTGCTGCGAAATGTTCTGTGATTCGCTCAGGTACACAATTTATCCCCGACGACGACTTTGTCGTTGTTGATAACAGTTTCATCGGCGCAAGATCATCAACGCTAGGTTTATCATTTAACGGATATAACGCATAAACAACGTCAGTCACAGGATATGCTCGTTCATAATATGGTTTGTCAATACTAGTCAGCGTCCCTGGTTTGGAATTTTTATTCAACGTGACGATGCTACTTCCAACGGTCACGCGGACAGGGTCACGCTTGTCACGGATAATCCAAACGTCGTCGTCTGTCTGTATAATAAATTTTATTAGAATAATATATCGCCGATCATCGAGGTAGTTAATAATTTTCCTTCATCCCTCGTCATTCATTCTACCATCGATTTCTCCTTCCAGCAATATGATTCTGAATGTTGACCACGTATGAACTGCACCATCGTTGCTAAATTCCTTCTTGGCTTCGTTGATACGATCAGCTATATCTTTATTCATCAGCGCCAGGTCTTGCATCGAAAAACTAAATTTTGGTTTCCCGATGACGAAGTCATTGAGTTTGTCAAGATCAAATCTAGCTCTAGAAGGTTTAATTGCGGAAAATCTCGTGAATTCCTCCATATTATAATTAAGGCAAATATGTGTTTAATTAAACATTAATTTTATATATATAATGATACAAGCAAACAATCAATGCAGATGGCTTATGATAGGATTTACAACTCCGTGTAACCGCGCATGCGTAAATCAATTCTGTGGTTGCCATATGCAAAGTTTTCGGCGTGGAAGTGTAGGACCAAAACTATGTTTGAAATGTGGTGCTGGGGTCAGAGCAAAAACGCAGTTGTCTGTGCAATGTGGTGGTAAAAGATACAGAGAGCTGAAACGATATTATGATAAAAATAAATACCGATGGCGTCAAATTTCCCATAACAAGCGTTGAAGACTATCTCGCCAGATCTTCACCTCAACAATAAAATAATAATTTAGACAAATAATATTATTATACAAATGAAGCATAATGAATTTGTGAAACATCCCACCATAACCAATTATAAAGCATCTCGTGATGATGTCATCAGGAACTGTCGACTATAAAACCAGTCGGTGTTGTTACTAATACTGGTTATCTCGTGTTTACAGTTGGGGAAAAACATTATTACTCACACAGATTCGTATTCGAATGTTTTCATTGAGTAATCAAAGATGGACTTGTAATCGATCATATTGATGGGACTCCAAAAAATAATTCCTTATCGAATTTGCAAGCTATTACACAGAGTCAGAATACTGCACGCGGTGGTACTGGGAAATATAGTAAGTTTCCGAAAGTTGTTAAATCTGTGAACACGGAGACTGGCGAAGAAATAATATTTCAATCAATGAATTCAGCTGGAAAATATTTTGATATTTGCATTCCTTCAGTACAACGTGTCGCAGATAATATAGCTAAATCGGCTTATTCAAGAAAATTTAACCAAAAAGTATCATTTTCATATGTTCCTAAAGTATTAGATGACGAAGGAAGATATCTCCGTCAAGCAACAACTTCTCTGCTAGAGTAATTAAGCAGCTGCCCCGCTTGCAAGTGCGTAATATTATGTGACTGTGCCTCGATTGTTGTTTTTTTACTGTTTCTCATAACAGGACAAAATACAGGTAAGTTATTTTTAGCTTTTACCTGTAAAGACAGGTAGCATAGATGTATATACAGACCTACATGTATTTTATAATCTCGCGAATGACATCTTATGCAGAAAATGTATGTGTGATTATCGAATGCAGATATTTTATACAGTATAGTATGTTTGGAAATTGAAATAAACCCACGCTACAGTTTACAATAATTGTGATTTTATTCAGTATAACTGAACGCACAGGTAGGTTGTCCTCTGCTAGTACAGGTAAATATAAATCACGCGCCGCTTGCGTGTGTACAAATCCAGGTCTAAAAGTATACAGACCTACATGTATTCTATTTCCCGAATGACATCAGGTAGAAATGTCAGGTAGAAATGTGTATAATAAATATTATTATTCTGATTCTGATTCAGAAATATTTTTTAAACAAATATTTATTATATAATGAATTACGAAAATATTCATGCAATTATTTCTGAGATTAAAAAGTTAAATGACGAGGATATAGAATTATCAGAACAGTTGGACCCTGATAAAATCATAAATGATTTTGAAGCGCTACAAGAACGGAAATATGATGGAAGATATACACTAGCAGCCGAGTATCGATTCATTAAGTTACTCCAACAGGCCTTGAGACAGTCTTTACTTTATGTCGATGATAAAGATATTCAAAAAATTGTCACTTGCAAATTCGATCGAAAATATTAGGTTATAATTATCACACGAACACGAAACAAAAATGATTATAAGTTCACGTATGAGACAGTTGAAGAAATTTATGTGCAATGACAACGTCGCTACTGACGAGGTCACTGAAAGCGGTGTCACCATTAACTGTGGTAGCGAATAGTTATATACTTAATTTTACCTGTGTATGGTAAGAACACCGGTAGCCGTGGGGTTACGGCGTCCGCGTATGGATCCACTAGTGGAAACTCTCCATATGTTCGAGTCTCGAAAAATGCTAAAGATATATTATCTTGCATTCGGCGTCAGATGCTATTATAATTGGGGGCACCTGCGAGCAGTTGATGATGAGATATACTTGTGTACGGGTGATGTAAAATTGTAAAGAAAAAACTAATTCCAGGTGTAACTCGCCCGGCACCCCAGAACCTCAAAACGCCCGGGGTTCGCCGAGGGGATATTTTTACCCCTATCGCACTTAGTGATCCAACAATTACAATGAGAAAGAAAAATTACAATTATATTGAGAAAGAAATATAACAATTACCCCGAAGATATATATCGGACGTCATTCAACCTGCTCGACAGGTACTTGCTATTTTTTTATTTACTTATTTTTATTCTGATTATAATATATTTACGCAGAATAGTATTTATTTTTATGCTGACATGCAGAAATATAAATATTATAAGATTTATTTTGATTCTGATTCAGATTCAGATAATAATATTTATTCAGATTATATTCTGACATATATCTATTTTTTATTTCTATTTTTTATTCTGATTCAGATTCAGATTATGTTCTGACATATTATATTATTTTTTATTCTGATTATAATATTTATTCAGATTATATTCTGACATATTATATTATTTTTTATTCTTATTTTCAGATTCAGATTATATTCTTACATGTTATATTTATTTTTTATTTTTATTTTTCATTCTGATTAGATTCTGATTAATAGTATTTATTCTGATTATAACCTGCAGAAACAGATTATAATATTTATTCAGATTCAGATTCTGATTCAGATTCTATTCTGATTCAAATTGAGAATTTTTTTAAATTCAGAATTTTTTACCACATCGATGACAGCATCGATAATCTTTTTACGAATTTTCTTTAGACAATAATAACACACCATCAATTGTTGTGTATGGTTTAGTTTTTCTATCTCTGCAATTATTCCCGATGATTTCGTCGATGATTGCATCATCGATTATATTTATTCGTGTAATTTTAATTCGTTGACGATCTTGGAGTTCTATGAGCGTACATACAAACTTATTGCCAGAACTTCCTGACGTAGATCAAGCAAGTGTCCGGCCTGGTCAGTAAGTCTAAAATGTATCCGTGACAACAGTCAATTATGACATCGCAGATAAACCGGATTGGCGGGTACTGACACAATTAAAACCCCGGGGGGTACTTCGGGGGTAAATGAATAAAAAATATATCCTTGTTGTGCCAGGGTGGATTTTTCAACGTCTACGAGATAACTTCCATTGATGGCGTCACACACGAAATTAACTGCTATCGTCGATGTGATGTTTACAACACATGGTGATACATGACGATCTACAGCGTGGGGATCATTGTTATGTCGGAGAATATTCGCTGGTGGAGATATTTTTCTCCACGCGTCTACGATCTTTGGAAAGTATTCATCGATTATATCAACAACTGATTTTCTTAAAATATCAGAGTTATATTCCGGTATTACAAATGTTAGTAATTGTTCTTCGGTTATTATAAAATGATCGAGAAATAATTGTTTTGATTTATTTTTCGGTATGGATAAACGGGTGGAGTAATTAAACTTTTGGTAATCACTGTTTCGACGATGATTTTATTTAAATATTCAGGGTCTGATGCAACTTGGTTTAAATGTTGCATAGTTTCAATGATCTATTGCTTTATATCATCATGGTAATATTGTATTATACTCGAAAAGAAATTTCGCAGGTTATCGCTTTCTCGCTTGTGTTCGGATTTAGTATTATTAGAATAAAAATTATAAACATCATAGTTGAGAACCCAATTTTTATCGCTGTCAAGAATAAAAATTGGAGTAGTGACTTCAGGAAGTCTTTCACCGGTAGATGCGGTGAAAGTTTTTACTGTACTCGCCGTAAATCCTCTCATCCATGAAAATCCTCTTCGATATATTGGAAATTTTAAAAATATTCTTTTATCCGAAACATAATTAGCTCGTTTAGGTTCTGGATGTCCTTGATAAACCGGTGGAACTTCTGGCCATCCTAATACAGTTCTGATCGATGACTGATATATATCAACGGAGTAATCCGGCGTTGATATTTCTATCGCGGCTGATAATGTTGGTTCATGAACAGTAATAGAGATTTTAGATTCTCGCCCTGTTATAGATTTAATAATACGTTGGAATTCATCGTTGATCTGTTCTATTTGATAACTGCCCGTAGGAATACCTACAACTTGCCAATCTGGAGTTCCATCAGGTTTATTTTTATAAGAAAAACTAACGAGTTATTTGCGAGTAACCCACCGAATGACTTTGATCTTATATTTGGCCAACTGTGATATACTCGCAATTGTGCTAATGCGATTTCTTTCGCTGGAATTGCCGTTGGAAAAACAGTATCGAATTCAGGATTAGTTGAACTCGTTGATATGATCGTAGTTGTTGACGGTGTTGTATTAGCGACTATTTGTTGGAGGAGTTCTTGCGGCGTCGACGATGGCGTTGCCATTGTTATTATTATTATTTACTTGATTTTAAATCAAAAAGTAAATTGACTTTGTCAATGGCTCTGCCATCGTCATAGTAAACCTTAATCATTTCTGCGAATTCTTGATCTGATATTACTCCGTCATTGAGACCTGATGATATCGGTGATGATAATTTGGCGTGTGCGTGTGTTGCAGCCGATAGCAACATTTGATATTCATGTAATGTGTCAGCCGCACACGTAGATATCTTTTATGCAATTATATTAAGAATACCAGCAATACCGGTTATAACTGCGACGGAAATTCCTATTATTGGTGCTATTATATATGTGGCTGACAATGATCCGATTATGGTTACTGTTCCAGCGACGATAGCAGATGCAGAATAAACAATTACATCAGTAACAACGATGCGTCTACGGTATTTTTTTATTTTATTGTGTACTCGTCAATGATGTTTTTAGTTGGGTCTGTAACAAACACGCTTACTCGTATCTGAATTTGTTTACGATGTTCAGATCTGACGTCGGTGACAATGGCAAAGCCACTAATGTTGGTGATGACGAAGTCATTGGTGAAGTCATCATACTTAATGACGTTGTTGAATTAAGGAATCAATTGAGGTGTTTCAGCGACAAATTCCAGACACCACCAGTAAGATGCTGCGGTTATTTTTTTTATCAGATGGTTCCAATATAAATATTTCTTCGACATCTTTATTTAATACAATAGACACGGTTCCAGAAAAATTATCAGTCGAATGACGCCATGGATACGTGGTAAATATCCTGAATTTTGCAGCACTGAACACAGACAGTCTGTATACACCAATAACCGTCGCGGTATGTTTGATAGTGTTATTTTGCTGTGACCATGTTGATGATCCTGATGATACTGTGTATACGATATTGATGACGGCGACATTGGTCGCTGCGTGAGGAATTTTAATCAGATTAGTTTTGAACGATATTAGGAATTCCACTGACAATATCTTCTAGTTTTATGTTAATTTCAGAGAGTTTTGCATCGACAACCATTGGACTTCCAAAGAAATCATCTGCGATTTTATTAAGATTTTTAAAATTTCTACGAGTATTTAAAAACATATTTACGTGAACATCATACTCGGCTCGTAGTGTATTTAATTTGTCATCGATGGACGTATCTTTATCATCCACATATTTCTTTGTTGCGGCATCTTCATCACCTGTTGGTTCTCTTAAAACAACGATTTTATTTCCGTTCATGATGAGTTAACCTGTCATTGTATCACCGGTGGATTTTAAACAATCAGCAACGCTATTTTTAATTTCATCTCTGATACTTATAAATGATATATTTGAGTCTCTGATTCTACCACCGTCAGTAAAAACTGGAATATTATTCGTGGTAGCACCGAGAACTCTACGAATTATGTCGATCTATTTAATGTTACTCGTTTTTAGAACGCCGTATTTATCCTGAAAAACAACTACTTCGTCTCGGTCAACCCCGGAAAGAATCATGATATCGGCGAGTTCATCTTTTGTAGTGAATTTCGATAAATCGATATCTTCTTTCTTCTTGTCTTTGATAAAGGATCTTCCATAAATATCAACCATTATACGATTAGCGATTATTTAAAACAGAACTCGTATAATCACTTACAACTTTATGAGGTGGCTTCGTTGGCGATGAAATCGCTGATTTTGAAATAACATCGAGTACAGCGAGTGATTCACGGCCACATATTGGTGGATCGGTTATTTTTTGTGTTGGTAATGTTGAATACCATACGGGAGTGTTGACAGTGACTTTGTCACCGTTGTCGACATATTTAAAAACTTCCTTCGGTGGTGCCAGTCCACACGAATCGAAATAAACAATTCCACGTGGATTAATCGCATATGCAACCCAATGAGTACCTGGACCAGAACTTCTATCGATATTAATGATACCCGTCTCAACACGATTTGGTTGTTTTGGTAATTGATCACGCATAAAAACACTTCTGAAATTTTTAATATTTAATCTCTCTGCAGCATCAAGTAAATCAAAATTGGACATGGGAAGGAGACGCTTTGCGTTTAACGAAGTGTCCCTGGAAGTCTTAGACCTTTTCCTTACCATGAACGAGGAGTTCCTGGCAGTCTTAGACCTTTCCCTTTTTTTGGAAGTTTTTATTCCTTTTCCTGTTGCTTTCTTTAATGCCATTCCAGCGACAGTTCCAACTGCACCGAGTGCAGCAGCTTTCGCAACCGCGGGTGCAGCCGCAGCACTTAATGCTGGTATAACCGCGAGAAGTGGAAATATACCACCGGTCTTGGCAATATCGCTGATGGAACTTGCGGAGAGATTAAGTCGTACACCGGTATTTGATCGCTTGGCATCATTGAAGTGCTTGAGTTGACGGTCCGTCAATGATAGTTTATTCGATCCACCCGCGAGTTGTCCGTAGTTGAGTGTTATCGAAGTTCCACAGTTATTTTTGGACGCCGACGAAGGGTTTTTAATCTGACCAGGAGTCAGACTGACACTAACATGATGATATGACATTTATAATTATCATGAACGATCTAATTACATGTTTGGAAAACACTTACATGTTTTCTACTGGAACATCAATGACTCTCATGCGACCACCAACACCTTCAAGCAACATTGTTTTATCGGATAATATAACAGCGACGGTTCTGTAATTGTCAATTGCTCCTTTGTTTACGCGAGCTCGAAAATGTATTTCAACGACAGATTGTCTGAACAAATCCAAGAGTTCCAGTGTAAAGTAGTAGATTGGATACCGCGTTATAAAATCTAGCTGTGATATTTGTAAACCAGTATCGACATTTTGATCACGTCCCATGAATGACATCAAACGATGATATGCACGTGCAACATAATTGTTAGCAAAATTCAGTAATATATGCTCGGAAGGTTCTTCATGCCCATCTATCCTCAACGAAACTTCTGTGACGCCAAGCTGGTCAAATATCATTGTACTGTGTGTTTGTGAGTTTACTCGTTCAGCATTTTGGAACGCAATAAATATATGTCGCGGTGCAGAGACACCCTATTGTGATGCTATCTGCCATGTGAATAACCCGTCGATGTTACTTTGTACCGCATCTGTAGTTGTTGTCAACCATGATAATGTTGATTTACCAACTTGATTCATAAAAGAAAGCAGACGTTCTTCTTCAATCAGCAATGGAGTCATTGTTGGCATCCACAACGAAAGTTTTGTTTTTATTACTTTACCAACATTACCAGCAGGTCGCCAGACTGCACTATTGTCGGTAGCTTTTCTTACAAGTACAACTGTATGCTTGGCTCCAAAAATAACCTTTATGATATTTCTGCAAAATCCGAAGATGTGTGACAGTGGAATTGCACATGAAAATCTTCTACGCACACCTGTTAGCATTGACTGACGTGCTGTGAATCCTAAGTTGAATTCTGGATTAATACTCTGCAATATTAAAAAATTCAGCGGCGGGTCGGGCTATCATTCCAACTGGTTGTTGGTCAGATGCAGTAGCACGCGGTGTTTGTACCAAAAGATGCTGTCTGTTGTCAGGATAGTCAGAAGTATCCTTGGCAAACATCATTGACGGACCGGCTGATCTTGAGCAATCGTCGCTGTATCTTGCAAGACGAAGTATCGTCGTGGCAACATCGACGTCTTTCTGAATAGATTGAATATTTCTTCCGTTGATGGTATATGTAGCGCTGTCGAACAACGCCATGATACCGTTGTTGACAAAGCCAACTCTAACACCATCGCCATATGGATCATTATTATCTCTTAGGATCTCACCTTCGACCTCGATAAATGCCTCCGCGGGTAAGAAATATCTACTTGTATCCTGAACTTGTAATTCGATTTGCCCACGCTGATCTGGTTGTCGTGCATCATAAGAATAATATTGATAATCGCGCACAGATTCATCCTTGAGAACTGGTGCGTCCATGTCGAGTGCGGGATCAGATACGCGCTTGAACATTTTATTATTATCGTGTTCGTCTAACACGAAGACCGCTTCCTGCTATTAAACTTGCGGTTAAATTTTTTTCATCTTCTGATAGGGGTACATCAGCCAACTCTGCAAGTTTTTTATTAGCAGCTTGATTTATTATTTTACTAACATTTGCAGGCATAATTTCTGTACTGGGCAATTTTACTGGCTGAGGTTTTACTGGTTGAGGTGTTTGTCTTACTAATCGTGCTAGTCTATCCTTGATTGCCGAGAATGCTTTACCGGCAAGATCTCCAACAGTACTAATTCCTTTATCACGAATAACGTCGATGGCTTTCATTCCCAACTGCTTTGCAACAGGTATTGCTTTTGTGGCTAACCTTCTAAACAGACCCTGAACAACATCACCAAGTCCATCTCCGTAGTACGCGCTATATGTTGGTAATCTCGAATTTATCACCCTGACTATGGTCTGTCCACGTTGAGCATTATGTATGATCATCTTATTTTCTTGTCACTGATTTAATTGTATACCCGATCAATCACTGTGGTAAACATCGGCGATTTCATCAATGAGGGCTCGATAAACATTAACATCCATGATACCACCTGTAAATAATCTCTGACAAATAGCAGCTGCTTCATTAATGATTTCTGGGGAATTATTACCGGCTCGTTTTTCTCCAGTGAGGATTTCTAATCTGTCAACATCGGCAAGGACATTATTGGGACTCTGAGTAAAAAGACCACTTCCTCTGGTACCCGTACCAAAACCACTTCCAGTAGCACCGGGGGTAGAATTGTCATCTTCGATGTGTTGTAGTTCCGGAGTAGGAGGAGATTGTTTTTTCTTTCTTTCTTTCTTTCTTTTTTTTTTTTGATTTCTTCTTCTTACTTGTTTCCGGTGGTATTTTTTGTTCTTTCATTTCTAAAATTTGTTCTATCTGTTCTGATTCTTGTCTACGTCGAATTTCTTCTGCGCAGATTGATTGATTAAATAATACAAATTCAGGATGATTATCAGCAACTTGAGCACCTGCTGGTACATCAGCATAAATCTTAAATATCGTTTTAATCCAGTCTTTTTTTGCTATTGCTACATTAGGTTTTAAATAATCATTTTTTCTATCAAAATCTAGTGCAACATCAGTCGCATTTCCTGTATTTCCCCTGATAAGTGTAACCGCATCATCGCGAAATTTTCCTGTTGCTGGTTGTCTTACTTTTGGTTGAGGAGGTTGAACGTCAGGTTGTGGTTCTTCAGAATAAGGCTGGCCAATATCCCTAAGTGTTTCTTGTGGTTGAATATCAGCTATTTCACCTGGAAGTCCTCTTAGAATCTTTTTTGTTTTCTTAGTTCATTCTGCTATTTTTCCAGTTGCTACAGCGGTTTGCTGCAACGTGGGAAGAAGGCCTCTGTAGCTTCTGTAACTTCTTCGGTAGCTTTCCTAATCCCTTCGGTAGCTCTAGTAACCGGTTTAAATAATTCTGCTGTATCCTCTGCAAATTCCACCTGAGCGTCCTGGCGCGCTTGTAATCTTTGTTTGACAGAATCTCTCATGGGGAGATATTTCTTAATTGCTTCTAGTCGCTGTCGAGCTAGTTTAGATGTATGAGATTCACCGATCATTATTGATATAATGGTTATTTAATTAAGTCAAACACACACAGCAGCAGAGAGGCTGAACCATAACAAGTGTGTGTGCGACGCGCAAATGAACACGCCTAAATGATGATAAAAAATACGTCAATGGGGAGTAACAAAAACGAGCTAACCAGGATGGTTTCGTTATTGCGGTCTGATTTTCTGACGTATGGAAATACGTGCGGTTAGAGGTTTCGGTTTGACGTTGTTGACTTTTGTTCTCAGCTTTTATAGGAACCCTTAATTTCGCAAACGGACCCTCCTAAAACCTTTGTAGGGTTCAGCCAATCTGCTGCTCCACTGTTTGTGTTTTTCTATTTCTTTATTATTACATTTTTGTATCCCCACCCCTCCTTCAGCCCGGTGAGAATGTAAAGAGTCATTCAAGTGTCTGAAAGATCGCGACGATAAATCATTACTGTTGGGACAAGTCAACATTGAAGTGCAAATTTTCTAAACTTTAAAATAATGCAGTTTAGGATTCAGTCCTTCCGATACAAGAAATATATATCAAAGCCCGAAAGTTAGTGGGTTCTCCACCCATATTCTAGAACAGGGGTGAACAGCCCCTGGCCCGCGGCCGGATCCTGCCCGCGAACGTGTTCTGTTCGGCCCTCAGGGCAAATTAAAACAACACAGAAATCTGGCTCGTAAACAGTAATTATATTAAAGAAATTAGTGTTTGCGGCCCTCGAGTGGTGTTAGAAATATCGTTTGCGGCCCTCGAGTGGTCTTAGAAAATGCAATCTGATCCTTGGCCGAGAAATATTGTGCACCCCTGTTCTAGAACATTTATGTTTACACATATTTTTGAATTTCAATTTCTTTTTTTTTTCAAGCCAACGACGGGACATGTTCTTCTACATATTTTTATGCAAACAAAATTGCCATCGATTGTTTCCATATTCAGCTGATCGTACACTCGAGCACAACAATTTTGTGTATGTATCGTGAAAGTAATAAATCTAATTCCTCCATTTAGACGACTTGGATATTGAATGTAAGAACTACAAGGACCCCGCTGACTTATTTCACCCATATCGATCGAGAAATTAACTAATCATTGCAAAATTTGTAAATACGTATCATAATCAATTCATTATTGTTACAAGCAGCTTGTCGAGGAAAATTTCGGACGAAAGCAATGTCTAATTTACGCTTGCTGATTGGTTAATTGATCAGCATGATTGACAAGTGGCGATAGGTCAATCATTAATGAAGCCGCTCAACAATGGTAGTAAGATTCGGTGGCTGCGAATATGGCAATGGTAAGTGGAGAACGTGCGTGACAGTGGCTCTTTTTCCGGACACTGCTTGCTCGGGCCACTTCACTTTCATGGATTATTCATGCTTATAATAAACGGGTTGCACAACGTGTGGCTTGCTTGCTAAAATGGGCAAAAGGCATGGGGGATAGAGGATGCGGTGCATAAAGGTAAGTAAATCCAAAACCATATATTATGACACTACTCTTGCTGTTGAGTCCACCTAAATACGAAAGCAAGGGATAACTGACACTTTACCCACGATTGGTGTCCCATCAAAAGTTCGTTATGATTTTTATGTTTATTGTTTCTGTTATATTCTTGGAGATGGTTTAACCATGGACTTGATTTGCAAGTAAAAACCTCCTTGCTTCAAAAACAATATTTGGGTGTTTTGATAAAACGTAAATTTTGTACCGGGATTTTACAGCAGTCATTTTTGCATACCTAGCTTTTACATGTCTTATGTTCACTGAACTTTGTGTGTGTTTATATATATATATATTTCATACCATTCATATTTTCACTTTAACATACAAATAATAACATGTTTAAAAAAACCTAGTTTGATGTGAAAGATACACAATACTCAAAGCACCAGAATTCTTTAGAAGCAGTGTTGTTTGCTTGCAGAAGGGATGCTTACATGGCAATACTATGTTTTCAAAAAAAACAAAACTGTTTTGCATTTGTGGCATGGTTATAACTTTGGGAAAGGTGACAATACTATACAAGAATTAAGAATTGTTTGGACGGGACAGGCAGTGGCCAGGACTCCCACCTCCATGAGTCTCTCTATCTATAGGAGAAATAGGCTAGTGGTAACATGACATCACAGGGCGGAAGTCTTCGAAGCTGTAGTCAATGAACAGGGTGGAAGAATTCCAAGATGAACTCAACGACCACATGTTCGAGACCAGTAACATGGCTGTCGGTTGTGGTCTACAGCCTGGAGGGGAATGGGATTCACCAGAGTGCAACTGCACATGATACGCCAGGGGTGACGAAATGACAATGAATAGACTTTTTATACCGCATCATTGTTATCCTAGGTTACCAATGACCTCACCATCCGATGTACACCAGGACTGAAGTAATAACTATGCTACTGGCGCAACCACCATCAATGTAGGGGCAAGATATAGCATCTACACTGGAATGTGGAACATTAAGACTAGTAGCGACACTCGAGGAGATAATCCATGAGATCGCAAGCTCCCAATGGCACATACTTGGATTCTGCGATGTGTGCCAGAAGAATGTAGAAGACATCAACTTATGAAAGACATGGGCATCTGTGAGAATGAGTACAAGCATAAGCATGAAGTCAGATTAATGTTACATAAAGATATTGCCAGTGCAATAATGTGTTGCCGACCAGTTTCTAACAAGACGATTACCATCCGATTGAGGGCATCTCCCTTCAACATCACCATATTTGATGACGAGGAAGTGGATGCGTTTTACGACCAGGTTCAAACTTCCGTTAAACAGACACCCAAGAAGAATAGCGTAGTTATTGAAGGAGACTGGAATGCCAATGTTGCAGAAGATACACAGGCAGACTGGCGGGAAGTCTATGATATATACTATAATGAACATACGAATGAGAGGGGACTCAAGCTCCTTGACTTCCCCATCTACACTAACCCAGAGGTAATGAACAGCCATAAATTATCTAGAAGAGGCATATTTCAGACGGAAAACTTCACGACTGGATTGAGCTCATCTTGCTGAGGAATCACGTCCGGTCTAGGGTTAACATTGCCATAACACGTAGCTTCCCAGTAGCTTACATTGGCAGCAATCATGACCTGCTGAAGACGACTGATAGGCTAGGATCAACTTTGAACTTTAAAAGCTTAAAGATCCAAACGTTGCTCAAGCGTTTGAGGAAGCAATAGGCAAAACGATACACTGCTCACAATTCTTTGTTCTGAGGATATCAACTTAGACTTCTTGATCACCACCTGCGCCACGGCAGTAATAGGCATTGCCAGCGAGATGCTTGGCAAGTGGGGTACTCACAACAATCTGCAACAGATATCTGGCAAACACTAGAATGACCCTCCCTATGGACCCAGTCTCTGATCGTCACTCTTCCTTTTAGAAAGGGAATCTGCAGCTGTGCAAGAAGTACCAAACGATCAGCCTCATAAGTCATCCAAGCAAGGTTATGCTTGAACGAATCCCCAACAGACTGATAACTCAAGCTGAGCACACCATTCCTGAAGCACAGACAGGTTTCAGAGAATGAAGTAGCACTGTATAACGGTTCTTCGAATCTTAGAATCTTCTGTGGACAAAAATATCTGCATCATCGAAAAGACCTCTATCATGTCTTGACTGACTTCCAGAAGTCTTTGGACACGGTATGGAAGGTAACCTTATGGGCCACATAAACGCAACATAAATGCAAAATTAATAAACACCTATAACACCTGTATAACAAGGCAACTAGCGCAGTTCTCGTCATTGACAAAATCGGGAATTGGATCATAACCACGGTTGGAGACTGACAATGGTGCCATCTCTCACCCACTCTCTTCAACATCTACCTGGAAAGAATCATGTCTGAATCCTTGATGCCCTGGAACACCATGTGGGTAGAATTATTGCTGGAGGCAGAACAATCTCCAACCTGCGCTTTGCTTATGATACAGATGGCTTAGCAGGAGATATTCAAGAACAGGAAAAGTTAGTAAACCGTTTTAAACGAGAAGCAATAAGATATGGGATGGAGATCAGCACTAAAAAGACCAAGATAATGACAAACAAACATAGTGGCATCCAAAACGAAATAAGAGTGAATGGACAGAAGCTCAACAAAGTTATAAGCTTCAATTACCGCCTCTGATGAAGGTTCAAAACTAATGTTCTTTACGGGGTTGTCTAGACAACAATTATTCTAGCTAGACTGAAGAATATTCGGAATCACAGCAACATTACGTTCGGGGACAAGATGCAATTGTGACATAGGAAGATCTGCTCACCACCGTAAAGACAGGTAATCTAAGATGGTATGTCACGTCTCACGCTCATCTGGCCTGACAAATGCAATCCTACAGGGCACAATGAGAGGGAAGAGAAAACGAAGCAGACGGAAGAAGAGATTGGAAGATAACATCAAATAGTGGACAGGCGTGGACTTTGCAAAATCCCAAAGATCATTGGAGAACAGGGCACAATGAAGAGATATCCCGTAAGGTCATCAGTGGCGTCCCTGCGACGAGCCAGCTTAAGGGAGAAATGATAACGTGAAATAATGATGCTGACAAATGCCCAAGAGGAAGAGGAAGTCAGCTCTTTGGAATTGGATTAGATAATGCTATCATACAGTTTAAAAGACTGATGTATTGAATTAGTGTTCTATGTTGATGTATTATAGATGTCCCCTTTTAAAGCTTTTCATTGTGAGATACTAGTTTATTTTAGATCATGAAGCCGTAGTAGCTCAGTTGGTAGAGTGTCTGACTCGCAATTAAATGATCATAGTTTCAACTCCATGATAGGCTGCTTCGGTGTGTCATTTGGAAAGTCACTTAGCTAACAATTAGTGTTGCATGATTTAGCCAATAATATGCTAAAATTGACGTAAAACCCACAAACGTCATACACAATTTGTTTGGTCAGTTTTCATACTATGTTATGCAATGTAATGTATCGTGTCTACTCACCTTGGATATTTAAAGGACACAATGGAAAGATAAATAATATGTATGTCCTCAAACATACATGTCTACGCTAAACAAAGCAATATACTCTACACAAATATAGACTTTGTACATATGCTATAACATTTTCTGAAACACAGCTAACACTTTAATCAATAATGGGTGAAGAGGATTAAAGTTGCGATGGCGATGTAATCAGTGTCGTATCTTAGGTTGTTCTTAAAAAACTGTAAATTATGCGTTTTGTGAGCCCAACTTTGTACTAACACTGTTCCAAGTGCGCTCTATGTAGTGGAGTCTTCTAAATCACATTTAAATTATATTTATGAGTCCAATGTAAGACAAAGACTGACACAAAACAAAACAAAAACGAAACATCTCGCCGTGTTCATTCACGAAGTTTTCTTTGAAATAACGTTTCTCTCAATAAAACAACTGATTGTAGACTATGCGTGAAAAAGAAATTATGTTGGATGCATGAATAAATTAGGGCCTGATCTAGACGACAGACCTTCTCAACCCCACAAACCACTCCTGATCTAGAGAACAGACCTTCTCAACCAGTTCATCCCCTCCGCGCTTTGGAAAGTTCACAGTGAGAGGGAAGTACATGATAACGTTTAATATACTTATCTTTCGGCGGAGTGTATACAATTATCACTGTTTCTCCGCCTATCTCTCCATCTATTCAAAATTCTTTATAGTGTTTTTTTTTTTTCTTTTTTGGCACGTTAACTTTAGTTTTCGGCATCTACAGTGACCAAAATTAAGAATGGCGACACATCCATTGTCTTCGTGCTACTTGCGTTTTCCACAGTGATCATCCCGAGCGTTGTGTTCAAAACGCTATCTGGAGGGTTTCATGCCTCTTCTGGCAAGGATACCTCCACCGCTATCTAGTAGGCCATTTCTTCCTCGGCTACGATCTCTTACAACGCCTATCTCGATTGTGTCAATGGTGTTCTATGCACGCAGTCGGGGATATATACTACTTCGTCTGCAGGTTTGGTTCGTTTAGGATAGAAGATATGTGCCCAAGCGAAGCATGCTTTTTGGTTGTTCTAGGAGCTCAGTCTGTTCGAACGTTCTTCCCATGTCCGTTTTTGTCGTCCTGAAGACAGTATGTACTATGTCGGAATTTCGGACTTGCGTTTGTCGAGGTGGATGGCTCCCATAGCTTACTTGGCGGACCTTGTCTAGCCGTTCGTCCATATCGTCTTTCAAATGATATATACAACGTCTCACTTTGATAGGTACCCAAATCCTTACAGGCCCTCTTACTGGCTACAATTCCATTTCTTAAAAGTTTATTCGGACTGTTTCTTGCTTTGCCATGGCTCTCGTTCTGCCCGGATACCTCTGGAGCACTGTATTTTGCTACAACAACATTTCTGTAATTGATTGTCGAGTTGCTTGCCTTCTTTTAGTTGTCGAACTTATTTTCCTAATTGTGGGGTCTTAATATTTTCTACAAGGACACGTATCTAATGGGCTGTTGAGTCTACCGTATAGTTTTAGATGTGGGGACATTGTGGTACGTGTGTTGGCGCCTCGCTAATTGTGGTGTGTGAGCTGGTCCCTATGAGCTCTATGTAGCCGGGTCCAAACGATGCCAGGGTTACTCTATGGGAGGTGATTTGCGGGCTAGCTTCTTGTCATGGGAAGCTTTGTGTGGTATCCGATTGTTTTACGAGTTCTAGAAACCTCTTGGAGGCCTCGATGAAAAACAAAATTTATGATTTTATACATCTGATTTGATTAAAATATATTATCGTCCATAAAACGAAAGCTTTAATACAGCGCTTTATCATAGACAGACAAACTTACACAGTCGGAAACCAATAAATTCTATGCATTTTATCCGCCTGCAGAACACTGTTTCAGTATGGCTTTAGAAAATTACCAAATGATTTTCATTGAAACAGCGCTTTATAGACAGACAGACAGACAGACAAAACGCAGTCACTAATACATTACATATGCATTAAAAAATCGTCTGGAAATCACTACAGTACTGTAACATACAAGCCAAATCTTATACGCAGTCGAAAATCAATCCAGTACACAAACGGACGACAAATGTCCTGATCTACGTTCGATAATTCAAATACGATTTTAAACTATCTGTAACGGTATTATCTCCCTTTTTGAAACACAAGACAGACGTTTCTAAAGTTTAGGCAAATTTTAACATTTCGTTCTAAAATGGCTAAGTGCTAGAGTAATAATTCCGTCTTTACAATATCTTTCATCATCGAAATTGTTAAGTCCACGCTTAATAATCGTATCAGTTTCAAGCTTGTTAAGATTTGTACGGATAACATTAGTTTTTATAAAGCTAATATTATTGTTTAGTGGTGACTTATAATCGTTAAATTTCATACATTTTTTTTACATACCCACGAGGAATACCTTTTGCTTTCTTTGTCAGTTTATTATCGTCGAGAATTACGGCATACATTTTACTTCGAAGTCCAACAAACTCTCTCACCGGCACAAACATAAATTGATCTTTCATTTTGCCAATAACATTTTTATTCGCATCATCATGAAATCCACTACTTGTCGGGTAATCTGATAAATCAAATAGGTCACGGTGTTTATAAATATCCTCATAGACATCTTCACATTTTATATTTTAAACTAGCGAATCTGTATCAGTAAATAGCAACTCTGAATCTGGCCACTGTTTTTTGGTAAAATTATAGTGAAAATCGTACATCAGCCACTTTGATATATCAAGTACAGCTGCACCAACATATATTGGTTTATTTAACTTTAAATTTGTCTTTCGTCGTTGTATAGCAACAAGATTTTCATTAAATATTTTCATACTGACAAAACCATCATCGTTAACTAATTTATATCTGCGATTTATATCATTTACAATTTCGATAGAAACTCTTTTTCTAATGTTCTCCATTGTCGTTCCAAAAACTGAGTTATTCATTAACTTAAAAAAGTTTTTCTCAAAGTCGGTCTTAGCCACAGCACGACGTTTGGTATTTAAGTCAATATAATTTGACATCCACCTAGACTGATTAAATTTTAGCACACGATGGACTTTTCTCAGAATTAGTCCAGTATCTACTGCTTGTTTTAAATTTTTGTAATGTATCACGTAATTTGTTTTATTTAGCAAATTTGGAACTAACTTATTAACAATGGAATTTTTTGCTGTTGTCATGGCTCGTTGCTCAGGTGATAGTAAACTATAATCTATCATCACAGACTGCACAAAATGGGTAATCATTATGTAGATCATGCAACGAACTAGGATAATCTAGATCAACTTCAACAAAATAACTGACATCGGAAAAATCATTGTTAATTTTTCTAGGTAAATCTTTTTCAGTTTCTTTAAGAAATTGATCTGGAGTTATCCAATGAAATCCACCGCACGGCACTGGCTCTGACATTGCATATCCATACAAATTGACGCAATCTAGATAAATAATATGATTGGATGGGAGATTTTTATCATAATTTTTTTAGATATTTATTATTAGCTACTGCATATTTTTTTGTTATGACGCTAATTCCGCCTCTGATACCTTTTTCAATAAAATTAAACATATCAACATCTGTCAAGAGATCCAATTCTATCTTACTTGTTTTTAGTAGAGCGTCCCACGACAGCCCGGGAGCAGAATAATACCAGCAGGGATCTAGTCCGTAGTTGCTGTAGCTTACTCAACGAAAACTTTCAAAAAACATCTGATAGTAGTAATACATCTGTTTTCAAATATATATCATGATAATCACCAAATGTTTAACAACCAAATTTATTCCAAATATCTTGTGCATATTTGTATTCATCGTCTGACACATCTTCACCTTTTAACTGAGAGTAAAATTTGTCTTTGCCGGGCAGAGAAGTTTCATCAAATCTGCTTCAGTCGTCGAGATACTCATATGGAAATATACCTTTTGTTTGCAAGATCGACGTAGTTTTCACCAAAGCAACTTCGCAGATTATTAAAACTACTACAACCTTTTCGAGCTCATCTAATGATGCTGCCATAAATTGCAGGCTGTCAATTAAACGTAATTTGCCAAGAGTAACTGATATATACTTTTCAAAATTATTTGGAATACATTTTATCTTATTATTTAGTTTTAGTTTAGATTTAATTTCCTCGTTGCCAAAAGCTTCTACAATGATATGACTATCATAACCGCGAAATTTATGTAAAACTATAGGAATAAACTTTGGTGCATGAAATTTTAAATTACAATTATTATGAGCTGCCCCTCTGTATTGCCCAGTTAAATGACAATGATCACGAACTTTACCAGAGTCTACTAAAGATTTTTCGCAGATATGACAATTAACCGCTTCATCAAATTCAAGTTGTTGTTTAGACGTTATTTTCATTGGAGCTGTCGTAAATAATTTGTTAGAAATTTTATTAACATCATCTATAAGATTTTTTTAGCAACCATACCGCCGGACAGTCAGACTCGCCATTGCTACATCTGTATAACTTAACCGGACATGAAAACTAATTTATAAACTACTGCGCAAGGGGTATGTTGTTGTATTTTTCTTGTACTTGATTTATTCGGATTATTTTCAACGCCAGCCACTGGAACGAGTAGGCACTCAAAACCGGCATAAATAACGAAAGGTATATTTAGCTTATGATCATAATTTTTAAATTTTAATACTTTTTCTTTTTCGCCGGGAATAGTTATTCTTTGAACATCGGCGCAGTATTTAAGATGTTCCTGTAGTTTCTCATTCTTAGAAAAACCCTGCAAACATTTGTAACAGAAATATTTCTTCTTTTTATTTTTATTATACTGTCCGCAAACTGAGCCGTTAAAGTTTTTTTATCCAGCAATAATATCCTTTATAAAATAATAAATTTATTGTCTTTTGTGTAGCAGTCTCTGAAATATACCTTGGATAAACATTTTTTTGCTCATCTAGTCTGAAAACATTTATTGAAATATTGTTTTGTTTTTCAAAGTTTGGTATCTGATTTTCTGCCACTGGAAAAGTTATTCCGTTAAAATCTAGTTCGTCTTTGTATGGCAAATACTTTTCAATTCTATCGCTGTGGTCACTCTGAGGATGTTTCGCAGACAAAACTGACCAACGAAAACATTGATCGTCGTTGTTTTTGACATTTATACAGCATTTTTTGTTTTTAATTTTTTTGGGAAGATCAACGTAAGAACTACCTCGCAGTACGTTATATCTTGCTGTGTGAATTAAAACTTCCTTTATCATTTCAAATTTCCAACCTGACCCAGATGAAGTAAATTCCTCCAATTTTTTATTTATTTCTTGGTGTATTTTATCGGCGACTGTGACAATATTTGTTCCAGTTAATATTTATCGTGATTCAGCTGTTAGATATGGTTCTGAAATTTCGCTGTCGAAACTTGTATTTTCAAAAATTATATCAAGTATATCTTTTTGAAGCGCATGTAACTTTGATAAAATCATATGATACTGAACTATTAGTTTGATACTTTTGTGAGCTGCAAGTTCTTTAGATACAACAGGTTGTAAAAGATGATATAAATTTGTAGAGTTAAAATTTGCTAAAACATTTTGATTATCAAATTTGTAACTGTTGTCGTATCCGGAAAATGCTGTAGCAATTTTTTCTGCTTTGATAATGCTCTTTTTAGAAATATCTCGCACTTTTAACATTATATATAGTATATTTTATATTTAATTGAAAATTACGGAAAAATCAATTAGAGATATAAAATCCTTATAATATAATGTCAGAAATTCTGAGATATATGAGATTGACAGCAACCGAGCAAGAAACTTATCATGTTCATCCAAAGTACAACTTATATGCTGCAAATGCACTTGGTTCGGTTAGTTGTATAAAATCTCAAAAACCTATAAGAAAACCAACACCAGCTGGAATGATAATTTCAGTAAAAGGAGATAATACAGATATGACCGAAATGTTCAGAAAAGATTTTGTTTATAGTTTGTTCTGCGATGAAATTTCAGCTGGACAACAAGTCTATTGAGTAAATAATTCGATCAGCGACGACAATATTGAGAATTTATCATTGCAAAATGAATTTCAACCTCATCCAGTATTTGATTTATATGAAGCTTCTGACAAGGGAATTATAAGACATAAAAAAACTAAAAACGTTGTTGGAAATTTAGATAAATATGGTTATTTAGGTGTAATGGTTAGAGGAACTAAAACTGACCAAGTTAATTATAAATCACATAGGTTTGCTTATGAAACTTTCAACGGCGCTATTTTAAATAATTTAGTTATCGATCATATTAATAAAATTAAGACCGATAATCGTTTAGAAAATTTAGATCTGGTAACAGCAAAAGAAAATAGTAGAAGAGGAACTACTGGTGGTGTTAGATATTCTAGATCATTGTTTCAGTAAATCTTGAAGCTGATGAAGAAATAAAATTTAATTCAATATTAGCTGCTTCATAATATTATAAAATTAATCCAGCTGCAATAAAATCTGTTGCAGATGGCAAAAACAAATCAACAACATCGACATCAACATTTGACAGATTTAGTTTCAAATACAGTGATTAATGGTGTTTCTTAGCTCGGTCTTAATTAGGCAATTATGTGCAAACATCAAAATATCATCTTTATCAAATTTTAGTGTTATAAATGCACTATCATTAAGTTTATTTTTTCTGTTGCTGTTAGGAGAATTTTATCAGAATCGCCTTGCATTACAATAACCTCAACAGAATAAGAACTATAACCCGACAGACATTTTCGAACTGCATCAGCTAATTCTCTGCAATTTGATATATTAACTTTATGATGATATTTTACATCAGGAGATTTCGTTTCGCTGGCCATTATTATTATTAATTAGATAAAAATATATTATAATATGAACTTGATTAAGCTACTTGCTGATATATACGTAGGAGATTTTATCTCTACCAATACAATCACTAACGACAAAGTAGCCAATGATACAATAGACAAATTTTCAAGCTATAGCGAAGATGATATTTTGTACAACAACGAAGATGATGATGAAGTAATTACTGTTGCTGGCAGAAAAAAGTACAGCAGGCCGACAACTGGACGATATAATGTTAAGTATCATATCGCTAAAAATATAATAAAATTTAATTTTACAGTTACCGAGCAACAAATATTTTGGCAGCTTATCAAACCTTTTCTTGGTGTAAAAATAATTGGCAATCAAAGAAATATAAAATATGATTTTATTTTCGTTAAAATATTTAATTTAATGCCAGTTGATAATACAAGAAAATTACATTTAATTTCGTTATGTAAAACTATCAAATGTAAATCTGTACTTGTAAAGTACGAACAAATTTATAATAGCATTATTGTATCAACCGAGTTGGCACCCAGCTATTAAATTTATCACTATATCCTCTCCATTTAACTAAACTTTTATAGCCGCGTTTTCGGATACCTTTCTCAATAACAAATACGTCTTGGGAAGTTTTCTGAAGTTCTTGTTCATAAAAACTACCAGTTATAGGCTCACCCAATAAATCCTTCAACACATATGTCACTGGTATTGTTAGAAGTACCTTATCAAGAACAAATACTTCTTCGCTCCAGTTTGGAGTAAATCCTTTCTCAAATGTTTTTTTCGTCAGAGAAATTCTAACTTTATCATTAACTTTAAATTTATGTCTTCGATACATGTTTTCGTTTGCTAATATTGGATTTTTAATTGCGTCATTTGGCGACATTTTAGTGGTTCGATGTTTCGTGTTATTGTATTCGTCAACAATGTTCTGTAAATTGTTAATATATTTATTTGTATTTTTAGATGTTAAATATTTGTCTATTTTTTCGTTTAGTGTGCGATTAAATCGCTCGACGACTACCTTCATTTCCTGTAACATATTTTTTGATGCTATTTTGTTCCAAAAACCGCTCAAATATTTTATTGAAAAATTCTGCTCCGTGATCAGTCCAGATTCTATTCGGTTTTCTTTCTGTGTTTGTTATTATTTGTTTTAATGCATCAGTTATTGACGTTCCTGTCTTATCTGAAACTGGCACACTAAAAGCATATTTACTAAAAGCATCTATGACATTAAAAAGATATCTCTTATTATTGTTTAATTCAGCTAGATTTGACACATCTACTAAATCTATCGCCCAGATATCAACAACGGCATTTGCGACAACTTGACGTCGCGGAAACTTTTTTTTTTAGGTTTGTGTAGCTCTGTCGCTAGCAACTGTGTCCCTGTAAGATCATCATACGATTGTCCAAGCCGAGACTCTCCGAGTCCAAGTTTATAGTTTGCTCCAATAAAACCTTGCACCAACTTTCTATCAACCCTTTGTCTGATTCCTTTTGGTTTCATACTACTAAGTTCGTCCAACATTACTTTATCACAGTCTGATTTTGAGTTCTCTACACGAACGTTATCAGGACGTTCTATATCACGATAAAAAATGTCGTGGCGCATTGCTATTGCATCAACTTGATTGTAAGGCTCTTGTCCTGGCAGCGGATTATCATTTTCATCTAGTTGCTTGTCTAATGGATTATAAGGTCCAGTATATTTATGACCTGGCAATGTCCAACCACCTTTTGGTTTCGGCAATTTGCCAATTACTTTATATATATCTATACCTGTTCCTATTATTTCTCTGTTGTTACATTGTTGACAGTATATGACAATTTTATTTTGCTCAAGACAGAGATCTCTATCAGAATCGTACTTGCATCTCATTATTTATCAGTCGTCTACTAAAATAACTTCGGGACATCCAGCTCCAGAAAATTTCCTCAAAAACATACTTTTTCTTTTTCCACAAATTGCTCAAAGACGTTTCAGCATCATCCTGTTGTTCTTTGTTTTTTTCTGCTGTTTCATTGATATTTTCTGTTTTAGTTTTACATTTGAGACAATATGTTGACATTATATATTTGTAGTTTAGATAAAATTAATTGCAAGCTTTAGATAAAATTAATTGCAATCTCATCATTGGCGTGAGAAGGATGCTTGTCAAATTGCAAAATAAATTTTAAAAAATTGGAATCCAATCCTGCGGATTTGGACATTTGTTTTATAAAGATCACGCAATAGTATCCACAAGCAGAAGTTCCAACAGGCTGAATTTGATTAGACGAATAATTTATTATTTTATGTTTTCGAGACATATATTTTTTTATTGCGTCACTTGGTGGAAGTCCAAATGAGTCAAAATAGTTGTTATTATAAACTGCTACTCAATGTGTGCCAGATCCGTCGTTGAAATCTTGTATATTTATTACATACCGTCAGTTCATCTTTGGAATAAACTCCGTGGAAATTTTTTACTTGTTTTAGCTTATCAAGTATATCAAAGTTACTTAGCGGGGCCGTGTTCCCAGCAATATTAGTCCTCGTCCTATTCCCAGTAGATTTGGCAGTAGACTTCCCGCTACTCCCGCCAGCAACTGTCCTATAAATCCGCCTTTGTTTGTTCGTCGCGATCGCGTCTTTTTTTTCGTTGCCTTTCTTTTTGCTGTTTTTCATCGTGGCATTATATTTATCAGTCCACATAAAATTAAGCTAAAAAGTTAAACTGAAAGTTTCTTTATAACCACTGCCGGAGACATTGTTTCTGACGACACCATCGCCTGAGACTGCTTTTATCGTTGCGCCAGATACTGCGTCAGACGCTGCTGCTAATCCTAATGTACCTAACACCGGCAAAAGTTTTGGTATTAACGTTCTGGCCATTACAGATAGTTCCGGACCAAAGAAACCACCTTGTTTTGACATTGCTGATACTTGTGTGGCACTTAAATTTAAAACAAAAGGTTTCAGCGGTTATATTTATTTACTTGTTTTTTAGTTAACATTAATTTTGTTAAAGTACCCAAAACACCTAAGGTGTTAGGTTTAATTTTTAATGATACCTGCCTCTGCTTAGCAACAGCAGCTGCTAATTTTTTAACTTGACCATCAGTCAAATAAATTTCTTTTACAATATATTTTGTCATTATATACAGATTACAGATTAAACTTGAAGTTTGTTCAAACTTTAAACTTGTACTGACATTTTACCGCCAACAGAGTCAATTGTTACAAATCTATCGCTTATTACTAGCGCATATACATACAACACATTAGCTAGATTTGGAGCTGCTCCAAGTGCCCAGGTAATTTCAATATCAGCTGTTGAGTCGACAGCTCGCTCGCTATGCTTACTAACATCAAAATAAAATATCGGATAAAGTGTACTAAATTCTTCTGCTGATATCTGAGATACATCTCCGACATCTTGATATTTTTGTATTGCATCGAGCAGGTACATGTAAGGTCTAGTAATATTTTTATTAGCGTCATCTGCAAAATTACATTCTATCGCTCGTTCTGGATATTGCTTTGAATTTATTCTGGCATATATTCGTCTAACATCAGCATTATCAAATACTGCATTATTTTGTTGTTGATCATTACGTCGCGCTTGCCGCTGAAATACAACAAATAATTGTCGCGGCAGTTGTTCTCTTGATGTTGTTGTGACTCGCCACGTGTAGTCGGTGGTAATTGGAACTGCTGTTTGATATATTTTATGTTGCTGAAAATAAATTCTGTTTGTATGTTTCTCAAGTATGCTATTTAATTCTGCCATTTTAGTGATTGACGGAGTTATTCGTGGCATCCACAGTGCAAGTTTGTTTATAATAAACTGTACATCAGCTCTGCCAGACCGAAACAGACAGTCGCTCTGTTCTGCCCGATCTAAAATAAGTGCATGTTTAACTCCACGAAATACCTTATTGTAATCGCGACAAAATCCAAATGATGTGCTTAACGGCAGCATCATTGTAATTTGACGTGATTCTGCTGCAAGTGCCTTTCTCCTGGTATAACCTTCATTGTAACGTGGATTTCGAAATCCAATTGTAAGATTAACATGATCTAACATTTCAACTTCTGTCGCAGCTGCACCTGGTGGTGTTATACCAAGATTATTACAAGCAGCAATAAGCGAGACTCTTGTAGCATTTGCATCAGCAATTTTCTTATTGCTAATTAGAAGCATTAGCAATAAGAAAATTTCTTACAATTACAACATCTGCAGCGGCATCAGCTCCGTAAGCAAGAATAACATTTGAAAAAAGATCACCTGCAGCTAAACCACGTCCAGTATCTTTAAACCACATCATATTAGTTGCAGTCGATCTGGAGTAATCATCAGAAAACGAAATAGTATTTAAGATTGTACTTGCAACTTGTAGGTGACTTGAAATATCCTCAACAGTTTGATTAGCTAGCTGATATCAGGCACTTTTAAACAAACACCAGCCGTTATTTATAAGAGCTACTTCTGCGTTAGCTGCAATTTCAACAGGTACATTAGTTATTGTCATAATCTGTCCACGAACTTCTAATATTGCTTTGTGTGGCAGTAGAAATACATCTTCGTCTCGAGTATTAAATGTTCTGACACCAGTTTTATTTGGTTCATTAGAATTTTCATCGAGATACTCAGTCTATTCAAATTCTGTTACAGTGTCATCGATGTCATAAGTTTCTGCTAAATTGAGATAATTTTTAACAGACATTTTTTATTTATTAGATTATAAAAAATTAAATTGCGGCGGTGTTGCTTTAGATATTAACTTTTGTATGATCTGCTCACCCTTTGGTGATAAAAGTTTTTTTGTTGTTGTTATCATTGCACGTTTAGTTTCTTTTGTTGGAGCGATTTCTGATATAATTTGTTTTATGTCAGATGAAGAAACCGCAGGTTTCTCTTCTTTAATTTTATCAGCAACCTTTTGTCCAGCAGCAGTTCCAGCAGCAGATGCGGCTCCAGTTGCAAAAGCTTTCGACGCGTCAAGTGCAATTGGTGCAACTTTATGCGCTATTCCCGGAACATTTTCAATAATTTTAGTAAATATATTTCCTAAAAATCCACCAATAATTTTTCTTCTGTAAATTTTTTTTTGTTTCATTATATCTGAGGTTGCATAAAACTACGCAACGCGTAGGTGTAAATAGTAAGTAACAACCTCGTTATTCAGATCCAGCTGTCGTCCAGATTGATCTGTCAACTGCATTTTTTTTTTATTGCTGTTATTTGATTTTCAACATTTAGCGGATAATAAATAACTTGCCGTGGGTTAATCTGCATAAGCGACCCCGGTGGAACTTCTGGTGAGAAACTATATATTGTTTGTCCTTTACTACCTCGATCTGAGTAAGATCCACATGCAATGGAGCAATTTATTAATATTGTGTTTACGTCAGTTATATTTACTGGCAGATCACCGTCATATGTTATAGTTTGTTCTGCTACAGATCAATATTGCTTGTGAGTAAATCCTATCAGCGACGCTATGCTTGTTGCTGATGAAAAATCTATTATCAAATTATTTTTTAATGTTATTCTGGCGCGTAATGTGTTATAATTCGGTACCAGTTCAAAATTGTCTGCAACTCCTCCATTTTTCGTTATTAATTCGCGTATTGTCTTATTTAAATCAGTTACGTTGTAGGCTCCTTGCGGAATTTTAAATGTTACCCAAGCGCCAGGATTAAACGTAAATTCACCGTTTACTCCAGTTTTTACGTTGGCCATGGAATGCCAACAGGTACATGAAATTGGTCCAATTTCGTATTGTTTATCAAGTTGTATTGGTGGAATATAATTTGCTGAAAAATTTGCGCTATCTTTAGCGGCCATACTAGAGTCTAGTAATAATGTTGTTGACATTTATATTCTTTTATTTTATAAAATTAACATTTACAAAATTAACATTTACAAAATTAAGTCGCCGTGTAAAGTTTCGTATTCGTCAGATGTTAATAAATGCTCTGATCTTAGATGATCAAGTAAACCAATAATTTCATTGTCAATTTCAGCGCCAACATTTCCAGCTTCTTTTGATGATATCAATAGCATTAATCTGCCTATCATTTCGGTTACTGATGCAAACATTTTTACACCTGTTCCTGTTTTTTCTTTTGCAGCTTTTTCAGCTTTCTCTAAGCGACGTTTATCAAAATGATCAAACAGCCTTTTAAAATCCCATCCTTCTTGCCGAGGTTTTCCAGTTCTAAATTTTACTGCAGCATTTTTAAAAACACTAGCAATAACACCATTTCTAGCTTTTTCAGAAAGTTCTTTAATGTCTTCAATTGCAGCTGTATCAATTTTAGGGTAAGCTTCTGCATCTTTTCTAATATAATCTAATTTTTTAAATAAGATCATTATATTTATCTTCGCTCCATTTATCAATATTATCAACATCAGAAATTTCATAATCTTTCATAAAATACAAATATTCTGTTGCTACTATTTCTTGTTTTACAACTTTTCTCTTCCTTTCCCGATACTTTTCAGCTTCTTCAACTGATCTTTTTAGATCTTGTTCTTTTAATATTCTTAGTTCTTCGTCTTCAGCTCGCATTATTTCTGGATCTAAACCTCCTTCAGCTACTACTAATTTTAACCTTTCCGCATCTAAATATTTTGCCTCAGTAGATATACTATTAAGGTTATTCTTATTATGTTGTATGTTATTTTTTATGTTAATAATAACTTGCTTATAAAGTCCAGCAATAATTCCATGTCGATATAATCTCATACTTTCTTTGTAGTTTTCATCTTCTATTACTACATCGCTGATATGTTTTTCACTTTCAGCTAATATTTCTTGTAATTTCCTAATTTTTTCATCAGCGTTAAAATAAACATTTGTAATATGATATAATCTAATATTTTTAAATCTATATTTTTCGTTAAAAGAATCATACTCATAGTCTTTTATTTTACCGCCTATATTTTTTAGATTATCATAGAATTCTTCTCTTTCTTTGGTATCTAATCTATGTTCTTTTCTAAAAGCTTCTCTTTTAGCTTCTTCTTCTTCATCCATCTCCTCCAACACTGATTTCCTGCCTTTAGATTCTTCAATTTTTCTAGTTATATCTCTCAATTTTCTTCCAATTGGATCAACTGATGTTACTTCTGCTAATCGTCGTTCAAATTCAAGTGGATGATTAATCAGCCAATCTAGCTCAGTTTGTCTAGCAACAGGATCAGCAATATGTCTTACAAGAGCCGTAGCAAATTTTCTTCTTTCTTCGTCAGATCTAGCAACAATTGTTTCAGCAGCTGCTTCTTGTTGTTCCTTAACTAATCCAACCAAACCTTTTTCCTGTAGTCGCTTAAGTTCTTCTGATGATAACGGTTTAGTTTCAGGTTGTTTTCCAAGTACAGCCTCAGTAACATTTTCTATATGTGTTTTGTATTTTGCTCTTTTATCCATTTTATTATATGTAAATTTTATAAAATTGTAAGAGGTGAAAGACACCTTACTGCAAGTAACTGTCAATACAACATCTAAACATCTTAGCTGGATCACGTGTTAGTTTATCAAATAAGAAAAGTTATATTTATCCGCTGTCGCATTATGATATAATTCAATAAATTTATCTTTTGTCACATCGCCACATTGCTCGTTCGCGATATTTCTAACATCGACATTGTCTAATCCCGGAAATAATATAAAACAGCCAGTATTTCGTCTGATAAATCTGTCAACATTATAAAAACCTTGGGCTAAATAAACAGAATTACATTTTTTATTACGTGACAGTGAAAAATATGATCTTATTTTATTCATCTCTACATTATTTAGCGGAATATCGTCAAAAACTACTATCTTATGCTCGGACGAATCAAGTTGATTAACTGGAACAAGTTCTTCTAGCTATTTGATAATTAAAAAAATCTTCACCAGTATCAAGATCATCACGAAGTTAGTTATTATATTCGTTAAGTAGCTCGTACTTATCTTGCTGTGGATTAATTGTATAAATATAAACTCGATCGTAGTTCAAATTATTGCCCAGCAGTAAATTCATAAGCAAATTTGTTTTTCCCGATCCAGTTCGTCCAACAATAAGATAGTGACAATCTGGAAGTTCATTGTTATGTTTATGTTTCACCAACCGCTCTGTATGAAAATTTAATATCGGTGACGACGTTGTCGTTAACTTTGCGATTGTTGTTATATAAAAATTGTCAGACAATAAATAAATAATGAGCTATTATACAAAATTTGGAACAACATTAGGAGATTCGTCGGCTGTAAGTACAATAACAAACGGCAAGATTGATCTATCTGGTTACCTTAAAAAAAACTGGTGATACAATGACAGGAAACCTGTTTATGTCAATTCAACGAGTACTAGATTTAGAAATAGCGTATCCGCCAATAAATGTTGTTAATACACAAGCTGTTAGTTATGTACAACAAAAATCCGTCGACAATAATAAACTAGATAAATCTGGCGGAACTTTAAGCGGTAACTTAGATATGTCAGAAAAAAATTATAAATTTAGAGACTGGATATCCACCAGCAAACTTAAATCAAACTCAAGCTGTAAGTTATTTACATTTGAGGTATGTGGATAATAACAAATTTGATAAAACCGGTGGAACGGTTACAGGTAATATTAACATGTCGAGTAAAAAAATTATTGGGTTAGAAACTGTATACCCGCAAGCAAATGTTGATAACATACAAGCTGTAAGTTATGCGCAACTAAAATCTGTTGCCGATAATAAACTTAAAAAAGCCGGTGACACAATGACAGGTAACCTGTCTATGTCTAATTAAAAAATGACTGGATTACCGACAACCTCACCACCAGCTAATGAAACTGATGCTATTAGTTATGCTCAGTTAAAACAAGAACTTACCCCATATTTTAAGAAATCTGGTGGACTAGTGACAGGCAACATAAGCATGAGAGATAAAAAAATAACTATGACATATGTTCCAGTTAACCATAATGATCTGATAAATAAAGCGTATGTTGATAGTATATCTGGTGGTGGTGCAAAATGAACCAAAAATAATGTTGGGTATATTCCAACACTTTACCAGGAAAGTGATAACCGAGTTGGGTTTGAGGTAAACGCATCATCATATTATCCTGAAAATTATCCTTATTACGCTTTCTCTGATAGACACGAGTGGACGACCAACGGAGAAGTTGAAAATTTGTGGATTAAAATTAAATGTACTACTGCAGTTGCTATTTGGCAATTTCATTTGCGCGGCAGATTAAACTCTAGTGTTGGTCGAATTTATAATTAGCTGTTTGAAGTATCAAACGATGATATCGACTGGACAACATTATATAGTGCAGTAAATACGTATATTACAACAGCACAATATTTTACAATCCCGATAGAAAATATTATCAACAAGTACTTATATTTCCGAGTTTATATTATTGCTGCTGAACATCCGTTTCCAGGATTGACAGCATTTCAAATATACACTCTCGATGATCAAATTTAATCTAATGCTATAAAATAATGTCAGAACGAATGTTAACACAATGGTTTATAGACATTACGAAAAAATTTTATGATAATATTTTTAACCCCACCAAAAAGGTTGGAGATGATTCACTAGGGGCACGTGCGATAAATACCAGAAAAAATTTTCAATTCCAATGATAAACTCTCCATTGTCAGAAGAAAAATTTTTTTTTTCGTGTTATGTATATGCGGGGAACACAACTAAAAGAAGCAATAGAAAATTTTGAAGCGACAAGTAGATACTGTTACCCTGATGATTGTCTAGATGAAGATAAACAAGTTGAAATTATATTTAAAAAATATTGCTCAAGCTTGATTTTGGAAATTTAGATTTGATAATAAAATTGAACTTAATAGAAGATCGAGCATATGGTGAAAGAGAAGATATGAAAAGACAAGTAAATGATAGACATGATAGTCTCGACAGACTAGCAGAATCTGTGATAATAGGAATAAAAAGAAACAGGAAGTTATAGAATAGTTTTTAAAAACGAAACATTTTTAGGTATCTCGGCATGTACTACCACGACAAAGAAACCCTAATTAAAACTGTTACTATGACGGTTGATACGGAGTTGATTATTAAAGCATACTCAAATGCAATTTTGCCAATGATGCGAAAAAAAGACCCAGAATTTGATCCGATTATTGTTGACAGATCTCTAAAAATAATCAAAACTTTTAACGATGAAATTAATGATCTTAATAATATTGAGCGAGAAAAGGTTTTTGATAAAGTCAGACAAACAGATTTGGAAGTAAAAATTGATTCTTATTACGACATAAGTGAAGCAGATGATATTCCATTTCCATCAATCCAGCGCTCTAGACAATTGTCATTCCGAAATTATTACAATGAAATAGAGAAAATACTCACAAAACCATATGCAAAATTAATGTTTAAAGTAGCTGCTTCTATTGGTCTTCTAGAAATTGAACTAGACAAGCTTAAAAAATTAATGCTAGCAAATTTCGTTGTCGCATATGCAATTATCAGACAACATCTTGTTCTCAAAAATTTTACGTTAGATCAAATAAGCTTGATATTAGGGTATATTGATGAAACAGGAAAAAATTACAGTAATTTGGTGAATAAAACAGATTTGTATGCGGTTGAAGTAGGAAATACTTTTGATTCATATACTTGGTTAAAGAAAAATGAGGTACTAACAGATAAACGATATAATGATACTTCGTCAAATGTTTATGACAAGTATAGAGATTTTATAGCTGATCCTAACAATAATAAGTTCCGTGAGTTTCTTGATTCGATTGCTGGTATTAGAACTTTTATTATTGTGTAAAAAAAATTGTACAATGAAAAAACATATCATCGATTTCAATCATATTTCAGAAGAAATTCCAAAACAAGATGCTGAAGCATTAGTACAATATTATAAATTTTATCATAAAAACCTTTGGTGTGTAAAAGAATGTTATAAATACTACCGTAGAATATTTCGAGTAATATCATATTTGCCATTGTTAATGACTAGTTCTGGTATAATCTCAAGTGGAGCATTATTAAATCCGTTTTTGTTGATAATATCTGGTGTCGGTATCTCTCTTTCAACAGCTTGTAACAAAATTGAACCTAAACTTGAAACAAAAACAAATTCTTGTAAAAGAGCAAGTATAACTTACAAAAAATTACTTGATCAGATACGATCTTACTTGCGAGGTGTAAAATATGACATGGACGATTTAATACGCGAGTTTCGTATTATTGATAGCATGTTAACGGATATCCTACCAATGAGAGTCAGCAGGTATGAAAAAGATTATCATAAAATATGGTTACAACGGTAGTAGATCATTGTCAAAAAGTGCGTCAACTATATTGTTAATAAATGTCATCAAATCATCTGACCAACCTCTTATTCGTTCGTCATTTTCAGTTGCGAACAACCATACTGACCCATATTTTGGTGATATATGATATCCAACATTTTTGATACAATTACTTATATTAGGTTTTATGCCAGTATAACTTGAGGATGCTCTGATTGAATCAAATCTCTTACAAAATTTGTTTGTCAGATTAAATCCAACATGTCTTATTGATGATGGATAATAACCCATATTATATAATATTTCATTGTTCAATTTGAAATTTTGTCTAAACTTTAAAAATAACAACATATTTCAGTAGTAAACATATTGACGGGTCCTGGATCAGAGATACAACTCCCCAAAACATAAATGCCGAATTCATAAGGTACACAAATATTGTTTTACTAGGGGGGTGGGGTCTTTGGTCTAAAATCTTCATATACTCATATTTTTTCACCAAAAAAGTTAATCCAGCAGGTCCTAAATGGTTGTAATATATTTGTTTTGGAGTTCTGGTCCAGAATCCGCTTTTGGTTTAGGATCAGCCTATTATCTTACTACTTTTACTACGTGAAAGTAAAGCACATCATTTTTACTATTTGAGTTAAACAGTTTTCTTTTCATCGTGTGAAATTACAGCGAATCATTAACCTTTGTCCTTGTACTGTGTAAGGTCATTTACTTGTATTCACATTTATGTTACATTATTAGGTTCGTGCGGATTGTGTTAATTTTGTCCAATATTTAGATCTTATACACGCACGTATTAATCATAATTATTTTCTCATTCGAGTCATTCATGAATAAACATTGTATTTGTATCACCATCAGAAGTGTTCTGTAATAAATCCGAAATCCAACCCGATTATCTTGTTAAAGTCCGTTGTATCGTCCGATTTTACAAACATTTTCGAGTCATCAGTAATATTAATAGACAAATTAAAAGTTCCTTAAACTTGCTGAAATATTCCGCAGACCATAATTTTGAAACTGAAACTGAGATCGATTTTGGGTAAGTTCGTTAGTTAAAATTATTTATATTGTGGAATGTATCTTCCCTGTGTCGCCATTGCCGTGGCTGAGAACTATATTAATTTTCTGGTTCATTGTACAAGCCGTCCGACTTCATTAAAGTAAACAGATTTGCAAAGTTTTAAGTTTTGAAATGAACATGGGGAAAGTTTTCACCCAGCGTGAGGGCATTGTCAACAATGCTTTAACGTTTTGTCATCAATCTTTGAGTCTTTTGTACTTTGTATTTTTAAACTGTGAATTCAAGGTTGTAGCCTCAAAGTCATTGGTTTCTCTCTCTCTCTCTCTCTCTCTCTCTCTCTCTCTCTCTCTCTCTCTCTCTCTCTCTCTCTCTCTCTCTCTGTGCCAAGTTTGGTGTCACTGTGCACGCAAGCATCATCTGAGAAACCATTGTCAAACATTCTGTCCAACATAATGTTTTCAACCCCAACTTACTCTAATTTATCGGCAGCAGACACCGGTAGATACCGTGAAGTGCCCATGAACTGCTTGTACCTACTTATGTCAATATCCCATTATCACCAACGGCAAAAGCCGTAATGTTCAGCACATATGACTGCATTTCTACAAATTACAAACTTTACGAAAAATGTAAAATGAATTGCTATTAATCATTCAAGATATTCTATAAGTGGTCTATAACTGAATCTTTTAAATTGTAAAAGTAGTTACAAACTATGAAATTATAGATGTGCGATATGGAATAACAGATTGAATACCTGTATCTTTTTCCGTATCAGCTATGCAAATTAAAATGGGTATGTAATATAAATATGTATTATATAGTTTCATAACGCAGAGAAGAAACTTCAGTTGGATAGACCTCAGATGGGGAAAAAAAATGCAAAATGAATATCTGGTTTTGCAAATATAGTAAACAGCACTTTGTTCTAGCAAATTGATATGATTTATGCACGTATTCTTGAGGGAAAAAAAAAGAAGCTCTGATTGTACTGTTTATCTTTTATTTACAAGAGCTATTTGTGTTTTGAAAATAAATACAGTAGTTATTCTAATAGGGGGTGTTTATTGGAGTACTATTAGCATTGGTACCATGGTCCTAATAATCCCGCAAAAACCAGCCTAAAAATAGACTAGGGCCCCAGCAACAAGCCTGAAATATAACAGTTATATTTAATCACGCGTGTAACATCTGATCCAGTTCTATAACTTTCTTTCTTCATGGGACTAATAACGTACTGTTTGAATTTTTTTTACATACCATAATGGATATATATTGATCTACAAGCCTCAGTATGTTAGGAATTGATGTTGCTCTGTAAGGGGAGTGGTGGTATTAGAAAGGGGGAATACTATTAGAATAATAACGGTATATCTCAAAATATCAACGATTAAAATATGATTGTAGTAAAAGTGTTCTTTATCAATACTGCTGTTGTTTATTACCAGACATGGATGGTGTAATTAGAATTTTCGCTATGATTGCAACAACGGAGACTTTGTATTATTACATGCAATTTTACAGCTTTTAAGTTTAATACTACCATCACCACCATCGCTACTATTAATTATTATCATCATCATCATCACCGCCCTTTCTTTCTCTTTTTCAATTATTTCTTTCTTTCCTTCTTTTCCTATTTGCTTTTATTTTTCGCAGGAAATCTAGAGTCTGTATAGCTTATGTTTTCGATCAGAAGCTAATATTTGTTCTTGAACTTTTTGTTTTCTATGTTTCTCTTAACAATTAAAAATACCACAAAAATACATCAAAATTATTTTCGCAACGCTGTAACAGCCAGGCTTACATTTATTTAAAATATATGTATTTACTTGCATGATAACATAACTTTTCTTGTAATAAGTTAATCGAAGAACTGTTTTTTCTTATAACAAATGCCATATATGGTTGATTTATTATACTGCTATTCGTGAGGTAAAATAACAACAATGTGAACCACGGTCTAGTTTAAAAACTTAATTTCAATAATATGTTTATATAACTGTATTGCATAAATGAATGCAAACAAAGAGAACAGAGATATACATCTGTAATGGGTTGTTAAAGAAATGAATATAATGCGTGTCTGCCATCCACACGGTTTATATAGATTGTAAGATTGCCTGTAAGGAGTTGAGTGAACCATTTGTGACATTTACCATTCAGAACGTTCACAAAAGATACGATTCCACGGAGTACATTTTCCAACACGGGTAATAATACATCACTTGTGCTGACTTCAAAGGAGGTCGTGGTTTATTCAGAAAACTGTTTGCATTTAAGTGATACAATCAGTTCGCACTGGCGTCAAAGCTCACCAAATATTTAATTACTTTTTTCAGCCTATTTATAAAAAGGAACAGTCAAGATGCATTGGTAATATGAAGACGTACTATTGATTGCCATAATAATAAGAAACAATTTAGTGAAGGAGTGTCGATTGTGCAACTCATTTTATCTATTCATTTTTTTGTCTTCATAATCTATGATTAAATATAGCTACACCCTTCTCCCAGGGTTCCATTCATACAAGTAATTGAAAATTTATACAGGTTTAAAGGAGACCAGAAATCAAAGTAGTATATATGAATAAGGTTTCTATCTCAGAGACCCCCTTCCCCCTCCAAAACCTTCTATGTTGACATTTTGTCAGCTCAAAATAATGACTTTTATATATTCTGACAAAATATGTTTTGTCGGGGTAAGGGGGTCTCTGATCTAGAAACAATTGTTTATATGCTACTGTTACAGCCATGTTTTATGATAATTATTTTCGTATTTGCTAACTCTCATACTGTTAATAATATGAAACTCGCGTATTAAATCGTCCATATCATATTTTACGCCTCACAAATAAGATCGTATCTAATCCAGACAATCTAGATTTATTTCTATTTAAACAATAAAATATTATATAAGATGGAGTTTGAGAGAACGTCAATAAGAAATGTTGGATTTGATCTAAGAAACAGATTTTTTAAAAGATTTAATTCCATTAAATCAGCTTCGAGATATACTGGTATAAAACCTAATATAATAAGCGATTGTATTAAAAAAGTTGGTTATCATTTATCGAGCAAGTACGGATCAATATGGTTGTTTGCTGACGAAGATGATGAGCGAATAGCGGGTTGGATAATTGATCCAATGTTATTCATCGACATGTCATTTAAATATAATACAATTGAATCTCATCCTTCTTAAATGAATCTATTGCATTGTGGTAAATTTTTCATTTTTAGATTGGGCACCATCACTTAATCCTTATCACATTTTTGCACAGCACACAATGTGTAAGTATTTATTTTAAAATTACATTGCTTTTTTTAAATTCTTAAAACACAGTTGAACAGATATAGTTATGAGCATCTCTAGGAAATTTTTTAATGTGCAACCCAGAACTGGTCTCCTCCTGTCTGTCTCGCTCGCCATGTTTCTGTTTCTATTCGAGGACTGGCTAGTATTGCGTCACGGGACCACGTGAGGTGTCGTCTCATCAAAACTCAGAAAAACTCGGCAATTTACGGAATCGTGGTATCTTCCACGCAATATAATCACTACCCGCATACGATATGTAATTTATAAACATTACAGTCGAATTAAAATTTGTAGAGAATTATATAAATAAAAGGAAAAATTTTATTTCTGGTCTCCTATAAGGCCTGGATACGAGTGCATTCATTTGTCATTGCTAGAATATTAGCATGCGCCAGATCACTTGTTAGAGCGTGGTACCAAACCAACCAAGCCTAGCCAAGCTGTGTCTTGGAAAACGTACTAAATCCAATATCTGATACATCATATAGCTAAAAAAAAAGGTGTTAAAGTACCGTTGAAACTAGCTACAGAAAAACCAGATAATATGTTCTAATATAATATTACATGCTTAATTTTATAAGAATGTTCGAAATTGAATATATCTGCTGATTTATGTAAAACATCTTTAAGATCGTTTTCATCTTGCTTCGTACTGTTAGATGTAGCTGTATAATTACCATGTTAATAATCATTTACACAGTTCCTGATTGTGTGAAAATTTACATGCAGTAAACTAAACGTAGCCCTTTGCACAAATAGATGCCCCTGCCTTAAAAAATACAACTGTTTAATCAGCAAAGATTTCTATACATTCTTTTAATTTTAATCCATATAACGTTGTGGACTTTCAGAGACAAAACTATGGTGATAATTTTCTAATTCGTTTCCTGGAGAAGGATGTACATATTTAGAAATAAAACAAGTACTTTATTATTTATTCAAAATAATCCTAGTACCAAAATATTAATAAAATAGTTGGTAGATATACACACAGAAGATTGAAAACGTAAGTAGCTTTTGTGTGTTCGGCATTCTCTATTTCTCGCTCTCACTGTATCTGTCCTTCGCTTTACCTTTCTGACTGATACATATTAAACAATAACTTACTTATATAGTATCCGTTACAAAATTTAATATCATTTACACAGTTATGGAAAAGAAATAACAGAGTACTTATGAGAGAACAAAACAACATAATTTAACTTCATTGCAGAGCGCTCTGGTGGCCTAGTGGTTAGAGCGTCCGACTCGGATGCGGGAGGTCGCAGGTTTGAACCTGGGCCGAGTCGTACCAAAGACTTATCAAGATGGTACTAACAGATGCCTCGCTAGGCGCTCAGCATTAAGAGGGTGGTGTTGGGACTGGTCGACCTGGTGTCAGGATAATGTGACTGGGTGGGACATGATGTTACATGTCTGCGGTTTGATGCCCCAGTGCTAGACATCACTGTAAACTGCCACACTGCAGACAACGTAGCGATATGACTAAAAAATTGTTAAAGCTACGTTACAAATCCAGATCACATTGACAACTTCATTGCAAGATTATGTCTAACACTATACATATTATATTAAGTAGGGATGTAACTTATCAGTTATGGTTACATCGCTGATGGAGATCCGACGGGTATAACTAGATATTTTTGATGAAAAGTTTGAACATACCTTGACAAAATGCGATGAAACGGCGATACACCCAACTGTTACATCGGAACAAAATAATTTAAATATCATTTATGTAAATTTAGTTGTTCTTATCTGCACGTTATGATTTTCATTATTTTGCGAGCCATTAAATTTGTATGTATTAACATTTCTTTTGAGATACTTATAAGTTATATATTAGATTCTTATTTCAACAACATATCAAAATACTGACTTTGGAAAGGATAAGGCAGTTCACGACGTGTATCTGCGAGGCAGATAATTCACATTATTTTTATATATCTGGCTAAGTTTTCATACCTTTTTGCTTCATTAGTAAGCATCGGTTGTACGGAACGTTGTAAACATTGTTCCCTTTTTATAAACATGTTAACAACCGTTCAAAATTAAAATATTTTAAAATATCCGAAGGCTCAACTTTCAGAGGAATCATAAACACCAAAATGCTAAAGCTGGATATATGTATATGTCATTCTGTCAACGGAGAGTAATGACTGAGATACCCTTTCTCACTAAAGGAAAGCAATTTGAAATCTATCAGCCAATAGGAATATAGTGCAATATAATTTAATACACAATTTTTTAAACAGTCCTCTTTTTTCCAGCAATATACTTACCCCATTACGGGCATTGCGTTTACGTGCTTTTAAATCCACTACAACTACTACATTACCAAAGATGAACGGCTAATGAATTCCAAATTGATTAAACTTATTTCCTACTCAGTAAAAGAGCAATGAACTGTTTTAGTAATCACATTTTAAAATGATAAGGCCTTTTGTGTGACTGATAATATTAAACAAACAACTAATAATAGAGATTGCGTATATGTTATTATACATTTTGAAGAAATTTTACACGCTAGTGATTTCAGAAATAATAATAATAATAATAATAATAATAATAATAATAAAATAATAAATGTGCATGCACAAAGTGTTTATAAGAGTGTCTCCTCACAGTTGGAGCGCGGTTCGTTAACCTGAATCGTAGGTTTCACGCTGTTTTACCCTGTAATACTTCATGAACTGGACTGTAGTCGATTGTAGACGTTCTAACAATACAACGAAAGGTCGCTCCCAGAAGCTGTAGCAATATAAGTGTGCAAGACCCCTCAATTTCAATAGAGGTCAAGGGTAATGTGTATGATAAAGTCAAGAGTAATGTGTATGATGAAGTCAAGAGTAATGTGTATGATGAAGTCAAGAGTAATGTGTATGATGAAGTCAAGGATAATGTGTATGATAAAGTCAAGAGTAATGTGTACGATAAAGTCAAGGGTAATGTGTACGATAAAGTCAAGGGTAATGTGTATGATGAAGTAAAGGGCAATGTGTACGATAAAGTCAAGGATAATGTATATGATAAAGTCAAGAGTAATATGTCCGATAAAGTCAAGGGTAATGTGTATGATAAAGTCAAGAGTAATGTGTATGATAAAGTCAAGGGTAATGTGTATGATAAAGTCAAGAGTAATGTGTATGATAAAATCAATGATAAAGTCAAGGATAATGTGTATGATGAAGTCAAGGGTAATGTGTATGATGAAGTCAAGGATAATGTGTATGATAAAGTAAAGAGTAATGTGTATGATAAAATCAAGAGTAATGTGTATGATGAAGTCAAGGATAATGTGTATGATAAAGTCAAGAGTAATGTGTATGATAAAATCAAGAGTAATGTGTATGATAAAGTCAAGGATAATGTGTATGATAAAGTCAAGAGTAATGTGTATGATAAAATCAAGAGTAATGTGTATGATAAAATCAAGAGTAATGTGTATGATAAAGTCAAGGGTAATGTGTATGATAAAGTCAAGAGTAATGTGTATGATGAAGTCAAGGGTAATGTGTATGATGAAGTCAAGGATAATGTGTATGATAAAGTCAAGAGTAATGTGTATGATAAAATCAAGAGTAATGTGTATGATGAAGTCAAGGATAATGTGTATGATAAAGTCAAGAGTAATGTGTATGATAAAATCAAGAGTAATGTGTATGATGAAGTCAAGGATAATGTGTATGATAAAGTCAAGAGTAATGTGTATGATAAAGTCAAGGATAATGAGTATGATAAAGTCAAGGATAATGTGTACGATAAAGTCAAGGGTAATGTATATGATGAAGTCAAGGGTAATGTGTATGATAAAGTCAAGAGTAATGTGTATGATAAAATCAAGAGTAATGTGTATGATAAAGTCAAGGATAATGTGTATGATAAAGTCAAGGATAATGTGGCAAGAATAATGTGTATGATAAAATCAAGAGTAATGTGTATGATAAAGTCAAGGATAATGTGTATGATAAAGTCAAGGATAATGTATATGATGAAGTCAAAGATAATGCGTATGATAAAGTCAAAGATAATGTGTCAAGGATAATGTGTATGATAAAGTCAAGGGTAATGTGTATGATAAAATCAAGAGTAACGTGTATGATAAAATCAAGGAAAATGTGTATGGTAAAGTCAAGGGTAATGTGTATGATAAAGTCAAGGGTAATGTGTATGATAAAGTCAAGAGTAATGTGTATGATGAAGTCAAGAGTAATGTGTATGATGAAGTCAAGGATAATGTGTATGATAAAGTCAAGAGTAATGTGTACGATAAAGTCAAGGGTAATGTGTACGATAAAGTCAAGGGTAATGTGTATGATGAAGTAAAGGGCAATGTGTACGATAAAGTCAAGGATAATGTATATGATAAAGTCAAGAGTAATATGTCCGATAAAGTCAAGGGTAATGTGTATGATAAAGTCAAGAGTAATGTGTATGATGAAGTCAAGGGTAATGTGTACGATAAAGTCAAGGGTAATGTATATGATAAAGTCAAGAGTAATATGTCCGATAAAGTCAAGGGTAATGTGTATGATAAAGTCAAGGATAATGTGTATGATAAAGTCAAGAGTAATGTGTATGATAAAATCAAGAGTAATGTGTATGATAAAGTCAAGGATAATGTGTATGATAAAGTCAAGGATAATGTGGCAAGAATAATGTGTATGATAAAATCAAGAGTAATGTGTATGATAAAGTCAAGGATAATGTGTATGGTAAAGTCAAGGATAATGTATATGATGAAGTCAAAGATAATGCGTATGATAAAGTCAAAGATAATGTGTCAAGGATAATGTGTATGATAAAGTCAAGGGTAATGTGTATGATAAAATCAAGAGTAACGTGTATGATAAAATCAAGGAAAATGTGTATGGTAAAGTCAAGGGTAATGTGTATGATAAAGTCAAGGGTAATGTGTATGATAAAATCAAGAGTAATGTGTATGATAAAAGCAAGGAAAATGTGTATGGTAGAGTCAAGGGTAATGTGTATGATAAAGTCAAGGGTAATGTGTATGATAAAATCAAGAGTAATGTGTATGATAAAATCAAGGAAAATGTGTATGGTAGAGTCAAGGGTAATGTGTATGATAAAGTCAAGGGTAATGTGTATGATAAAATCAAGAGTAATGTGTATGATAAAATCAAGGAAAATGTGTATGGTAGAGTCAAGGGTAATGTGTTTGATGAAATATTGGATATATGTAGCGATTCAGTAATTTAAGGTTTTACTGCAGTCATGATAGACGTGCTAACAAAGCCATGAACAGTCACTTCCAATGGATATTGCGAAAATACAAATATGTAAGACCTCTCAATGTCAATACAGGTCAAGGGTACTGTATATGATAAAAAGTTGGATATACCTGCCTCTTTCACTAGGTCTCATATTTTTTCTTATTCTTCCAAATTTGTAAATGAAAGCTTTATTACAATCGCACCATGTGAATTAATAAACGACTTTTCTGTATAAGCAATTGGGTGTGTCAGTAGAAACATATTTTACCAGATGGCGCTCCCAACAATGTTTATTTATCTTATTATCCAGGCGGAAAAAAAAGTATCAGAAACCATACAAATCGAATTTAGAGCAAAAGCTACTAACAAACGGCAAAACTTAAAATTTTAGATCATTATTTTAATCACGTGTGTATCTACTCTCGATGTAAATACAGATTAGAGCTTTCGCATCTAACTTAAAAGATGCATTATCTTTGTTCCTAGTGATAGGACTGTATGTCCATTACTCTGATTCGAGGTAAGGTGGTAGTTTCTAAAACATCATGTCAAATGTTACTTTAATTTATATGTAGAGGCTATAGCTGAAATTATGGAGAAAAAATGATTTGTCAACATTTTAGATTTCTTAGTAGCCAGCTTAAATGGATTGTAAATAACTTAATGTAATCTCTACTGTTATAATAGCCTGGCAAAGAGCACAAGTAGTGATATTATACCTTTTTGTAATTATTATTTCTTAAACGTTCGTGAATAAAAAAAAATACCACGCTGGATTTGTATAAACGAAGACAAAATATTTATCTATATTCTAACGAAACGAATTTGTATCCCTGAAATGGGATGGGCGGTTCTTCCAAATATAAATATAGAAATACTTGATTACGACGCTATTTGTTGCCATTAGTTCAATGTAATTATTCTTTGGCATCTACCTTCTTGGTCACATTTTGGAAGATACGGAGAAGTATTTATTTTAAACGTCTGTATTCTCTTAGCTGTAATATGGACTGCAAACATCTAAGAATACATGTTTAATTAATTGTACAGTGAGCGTGGCGCGCTTCCTGTA